>REGM01000052.1:282164-356289 GCA_004194415.1 Aurelia aurita | reverse complement strand
AGATGTGCCTCTCCTGCAGTAACAATAACGGTGTACCTATATTTTGGTACCACCGTTATTCTTACAACGTGAGACAGATTTTAAGCCAAATAAAGGAAATTTAGGACTTTTTTGAGAGCTAAGGTAGATTTGCCTCTCCTGCAGTAACGATAACGGTGTACCTATATTTTGGTACCACCATTATTCTTACGATGTGAGTAAGGTTTTAAGCCAATGCATAAAAATTCACAACTTCTCGAGATGAAAGGAATATGTGCCTCTCATGCAGTAACGATAACGGTGGAGCTATATTTTACACCACTTTAGTAAGAGTTTAACCCGGGGGGGGGGGACGGACTTCAATAGGTAGATGACGAGGGTGTGCCAGTTTGACATGGGGAATCACACCCTTAAATTAATACATTGTCCAAAAACCATACCGCAAAATTTACTGGATATGCAAATTGCATACCCTAAAATTTAATATTATGGCTCAAAAATTCTAAAAGTTTACCCCAAAGAATTATTTTTGAATATGATACCTTAAAATTTATGATCATACCAAAAATGATACCCACAAATTTATGGTTTCTTATGATTTTACTAAAAATGACACCCCAAAAATGGCACATCCCGTACCAGTACATATGGAAGTAACCTTCCTGGGGAAACTTTATACATTCAAGATAGCAAATAATAAAAATGCATTTTTTTAGCGACCAAGTAGAGAAGAAAGAACATGATGAATCCAAAACGTTCGTCGCAAATGTTTAAAGAACGCCGGTCAACCGGCATCCTTTGCGTCGTGCTTTGCAGAGAATGTTGTCATAGACGAAAGCAGAGAGTGAAGGTAAATGGGTCTTTTAGTACGTGGATAGAGACTAGCGTAGGCGTACCGCAGGGATCTGTGCTGGGGCCTCTCTTGTTTNTAAAAATTCACAACTTCTCGAGATGAAAGGAATATGTGCCTCTCATGCAGTAACGATAACGGTGGAGCTATATTTTACACCACTTTAGTAAGAGTTTAACCCGGGGGGGGGGGACGGACTTCAATAGGTAGATGACGAGGGTGTGCCAGTTTGACATGGGGAATCACACCCTTAAATTAATACATTGTCCAAAAACCATACCGCAAAATTTACTGGATATGCAAATTGCATACCCTAAAATTTAATATTATGGCTCAAAAATTCTAAAAGTTTACCCCAAAGAATTATTTTTGAATATGATACCTTAAAATTTATGATCATACCAAAAATGATACCCACAAATTTATGGTTTCTTATGATTTTACTAAAAATGACACCCCAAAAATGGCACATCCCGTACCAGTACATATGGAAGTGACCTTCCTGGGGAAACTTTATACATTCAAGATAGCAAATAATAAAAATGCATTTTTTTAGCGACCAAGTAGAGAAGAAAGAACATGATGAATCCAAAACGTTCGTCGCAAATGTTTAAAGAACGCCGGTCAACCGGCATCCTTTGCGTCGTGCTTTGCAGAGAATGTTGTCGTATGAAAATGGCCGCCCGCCGCAGTCGAAAGGCAACAAGCGAAGCGCGCAAAGGATGCTGGTTGATTGGCGTTCTTTAAACAGGATTTGAAATAGCCTGAAAAGGTATAATACTATACTACTTATCAAAATTTCTTCCAAGCAGTCAACATTCCATGGATACTTTTTGCCCTATGCTTTTACTCACTTATATTGCCTGACGCCAAATCTTTACTTCTCTATTTCAAAGAGCAATTTTTTTATTCCAAAAGTCCTTGTTAGACACTCAGATTAGATGGGTTAATTACAAAAATAAATACCAGCCACAATTTGGACAAAATAAAATAACCAAGCTTATCTTTCGTCTAAAAAAGATTTTAATCAGGTTTGTTCAAATTCTTCTTTTATTTTCTTCAGCAAGTCAGAATTTGTTAAAACTTCGATTGCAGTCATCATCATGGCCTTTGCGGAATCCAATGTCGGCTTTTGGGCAGCGGGTAGGCCAGCGATAACCGTAAACTCTTTTGTATGATTGATGGCATTCCCGATCCTATACATTGGGTGAATTGATGGTTTGATGTATGACACATTTCCCATGTCAGTAGAGCCAGCAAAATCTTTCTCTGGTCCTGGACGATTTTTGAAATCCGGAAAAATGACACCTAATGATTCTGCATATTTCTGGTAGAGGCTGTTCAATATCTTTGCTGGTTTGATGTCAGAGTATAAATAGGAAGGGAAGGTTATTTCTACTGTGCAGCCTGTTGATAAAAGAAATAACGAATAACAATCTATTTTTGGTCTGCTTTGCAGATTTTCTGTCCTGGCATGTTTTCAATACTATGGCCTTTGAGAAACAAAGCGAGATTGAAGTATGAATTTTTAAAGTGTGTTATACTCTTTCAAAATAGAGCTTCCGTATGGCAATGCATCCAATTTTTAGGAATTAGTTTGAAAAATTAGATCCTTTAACAGTGTCCCTGAATTCTGCACGAAACGTTTTTCAAGACGCAGCAGGAATGAGGCTCCTATTTAGTGACACACGGGCCGTAAGGCAGAAGAGAGTTTCAGCTAGCAGGTGGTTGCACAAAAGTTACTCTATTTTGAGGGCTGCTGTGAAAAGTTGTTGGCTGTTTTGTCACCAAAATCGCTTTCAAGCACGTCTAAAAGGCAAACGTACATTTCTAGATATCACATAACGTTCTAGAGCTATGGTTGATTCAAACAAGATCATAAACTCTAAGTTGAAGCAGCCTATCTGATGCAACTGTATAAAAAACGAGACAACTGAAGTTTCTGCTCCTCCACAGCAGCTGCACAAAGGGGGCACAATTTTATGGGACATACATGAAACGACAAAAACAACACCAGTTTAATTCAATGAGCGAAAACGAAGGAATTCACACTGAAGCAGTTAAACCAGCTTTATCTAGCCCAGGTTAAATTTGAACCAATCAAATGCATTCGATTTGTTGGATCGACCAATTAGAACGCAGCATTCAATAACCTGGTTTATTTTAAGCTGGTTTAACTTGCAGTGTGAATGGGGTATTATATCGCGAGTCTATATACCTGTAGCAGTTGCGGCAGCATTTGCACATGAAATCAGCTTCTCCTTCAGTTCATCTCGTACCTTTGCTGTAGGCCCACGTACAAGGTACTGTAGTTCAGATCTTTGTGGTATGATGTTAGGTTTCACTCCCCCATCTGTTATTACACCATGCATACGGCAGCTAGGCAACATTTGTTGGCGAAGCATACTGACATTATTGTAGCATTGAACTGCAGCATCCAAAGCATTCTTCCCAGTCCAAGGACAGGCGGCTGCATGTGCTTCTTTACCTGTGGAATTAAAAACAGATACATTCTGGTTCGGAGAAAAAAGTTTTTATAAATCAACAAAGATACTGCAAACTCTTACAGTACCTTCTTATAGGAAATTAACGCAGCCAGAAATTAACGTAAATTAAATATACGCAACTTAAATAAACAAGAATGAGAGAAAATACTTGAAATTAAAAGTCATTAACGTGCAGAACGGAAATTGTTCTGTGATGAAAAAAAAGTCTTGATCTAAACTGAAAAAGAACAATGTCGACAACTTGAGCCTAACGAAACTTGAAATAGATAGAACAAGAAGATGCTGGAAACCAAGAGACAAATGAAAGTTACGTTGAAATTGTCCAGAATTAAGTGCTACAGTAGTATTTAATCAAAAGCAAGAGAAATTAACGTCCTTCTAATTAACGCCTCACTTAATCAAGGTACATAAAATCAACGCTAAACAAAATGTACCCAACTTACTGTACATCAACGTGAAACTCGTGTTTCAACAGCCTCTTTTTGGGTGATGGGAACGAGGTTGACTCGTGTTAAGAGTTCATACAGTGTAAATTTCCCATAATAAGGTATATCCTAAAGGCTGATTTTCAGTCAGTGGAATTTTCCGAGCGGGTGGAATTTTCCGAGCGAGCGGAATTTTGCACAATCAAAAGTCATTCAACCTTACATTTCTGTTCAATTACAAAGCGATATTTTTTCTCCTAGACAATAGAATTTCCGCCAGCTCGGAAAATTCCACTGGCTGGAAACTCCTTAAAATTTCAAAATAGACAATTTTGAAAAATACCTTGATCAAGAACAGTGCCCAAATCAGATACCTATGCCTTGAAAGTACCTTAATCATAGTAAAGAGCCCAGATCTATGGAATTGTATCATCACTGATTCCAACCAAATATATTGCGAAATTTGGGGTCTCTTGGCGTGCATCTTGGACACTAGGAAATGCAGATGATCCGGCTCAGATAAATTTCTGTATAATAGCACAAGAAATAAATTATCTTTACCTACCAGTATAAACAATTTTTAGCTGACTAACTGCAAGGAAGCTCATCGTCATAGCATCAACCGGTGCAGGGTGGGACATCATGCAAAAATCCATGTCTGCAAAACATCCCTTTTCTATCATGGCAACTTTGCCACCTCCACCTTCTTCAGCTGGTGTTCCATAAGCTACAACTTGCGCTTTGATGTCTGGATTTGCGACAAGAATTGCCTTCAAACCTTTGAAGAAGAAAATTTTATAATTTCGTGTATGAGAAAAAACAAACATTGTTTTTGGATAATGATTGTAAAGTAATCAGTGGTTGACACTAGGGGGTGAAGGGGTGCGGTTGACCCACAATGTTGGGCAAAACAAAGACCTTTTTGAAAATAATGGATATAAACAATGCTAATTGAAACAATAGCTTCGCCCCCCCAATATTTGGTAAAATATGTCAGCCACTGAAGTTAATTTCATCGTTTATCTGGAACTTACTCTTCAAGCAGTCTCAATCCTGCACAGATTAGCTTTGATTGTCTTCTCTTACAAAATGCACAATGAGTTAGCCACCTAGACTTGCAAGCATCTTATGCAATCTGCTTTATTTACACTCATTGCATTGCTTGACTACTGGGTGATTCAGAAAAAACTCAGGTTTGTGTGGGTGTGTCAATCAAAATCAAAAGATGCTATTGTTACAAGATCTGCCCAATTGTTACAAAAGATGTGATATGTACAGTACAATTTTTAATCATAACTTAACAAATTTTTCTTTCTTAAGAATTCTTGAGCATTCATCTTGTGAACTCTTTAGAATTCTTCCAAATTTGGGAAGCAGCCTTCAAAAATTCTGTACTGTGTTCAGTTCAATATTGGAATAGAACTATATTTGGTTTCTAAAAATTCTTATGAGTTATTAGAAATTCTTGTTAATTCTTAAGAATTATTAACAATTAATGGATGTTAAGTTACAAAAGACCTTTGTCTGCATTACCACTGTTTCCTTTCCTTCAAGACTGAGATTTAGAGATTTATTGATAGCAAAAATTGAATGCTATTTACTTTATATATCTTTGCCTAGAATCAACCTGGGGAATCAACATTATGAGCCAAATTTGGTAACTACATGGTATATCTTACCAATAGCAGCAGCAACCCCAGCTTCGGCAATCAAATTATGGCCACAAGCATGCCCAATTCCTGGCAAAGAATCATACTCGCACATAACACCAACTTTGACACCATTTTCATCCCCATATTTGGAAATAAACGCTGTCTCCATTGGCGTCTTCCTTGCAACCTTGAAACCTTCCTTTTCAAAGAAAGATGTGAGTGTGGCATGTGCATGAGTTTCTTCGTATCCTAATTCCGGATTCTCCCATATTTTCTGGCTAATTTCATTCAGTGCTTCAGAAGAATTGTCAATTGCACTTTTTCCAGTTTCGATCAATTTTGACAACGCAGCTGAATTTGACATGACTACTGCTGCAAAAAGGGTTCATGATTTGATTAATCAAGCAGATACATAATATAATATCCAAAAGGTTATGAGCGGATAAGGTAAATCCACTTCAATAAAGTTTTGAGCGAAAAAATCTCAAACACCTTCAACACCACTCTGCTGGTTTTCCTGTCAAACAACCCAGNAAGATGTGAGTGTGGCATGTGCATGCGTTTCTTCGTATCCTAATTCCGGATTCTCCCATATTTTCTGGCTAATTTCATTCAGTGCTTCAGAAGAATTGTCAATTGCACTTTTTCCAGTTTCGATCAATTTTGACAACGCAGCTGAATTTGACATGACTGCTGCTGCAAAAAGGGTTCATGATTTGATTAATCAAGCAGATACATAATATAATATCCAAAAGGTTATGAGCGGATAAGGTAAATTCACTTCAATAAAGTTTTGAGCGAAAAAAATGTACACACGTCACAAGTCTAGTGCAGTGTCTAGCACCTTCACCTTCTCAAACACCTTCAACACCACTCTGCTGGTTTTCCTGTCAACAACCCAGAGATAAAAATTTGCAAACATCACTACGAGGCATGAAATAGAGCAATAGACAAACCACATGGACAAACAAATGTGCAGACTAGCTTTATTCTTTGATATACTTGCATACTATCTATTTGCAGTTATTTGCAATCATGATGCGTTGGTAACCTTTGTCCCTTGACCTAAGGTGACCTTTAGAATGTGTGTCATCTGCATCGAGATACTGGGTGTGTTTTAGAAGCATATACATTTTGGCAGAATACATTACGCAAACTCATCTTGCTTACAATTGTTCGGCCTAATGTTTCAATATTTTTAAAGAAATCTCTTACCTTCCGTGTTATTGTCCTTGCACTTTTCCCTTGCTCTGCTGTGCACCCGTTCGGCCCCTCCCTGTTCTCTTTTCCTCTCTAAAAAAGAACAGTTGTTGTTGTGGTTGTCATCAATTGAAAAAGCCTCGTTCTGCAAATTTTCTTTGATCTCAAAAAGAGGTTAACCTAATCGAATTAATTTTGAAAGAATGTTTTCATTTGTTGCATAGTGATAGGCCCATTGTGGGGATGGCCTATTATTGTATGTGGAAGGAAAGGCCATTGAATTTGAATTGAAATATGGTGGATGAAGCATAAGAAAGAACGACAAGATGAAGCAATGGTGCTGTGCTATGGTAAGCAAGCTTTAATTGTCATGCAGTGATGAGTGAGTTAGCTATTCTGCTGCTCTCTTTCAATTTCATGTATATTTTTACACGATGTCGACACGACAACTCATTCATTTCATTCATTTTAAAATTTAGACTTGCTACACAATACTGGAGCGTCGTCCTAATAAAAACATATACGGAATAATTAATTACAGCAAAACGAACAGTAAAGATTGAAAAAGAACATTGTTAAACTACTGAAAACAAAAATTGAACAAAATAACTAAATCTAAACTAGTGGCATGAATGCAGAATGTTGTTTAGTTGTTACTCAGTCTTGTTGTTTGTTGTTATTTTTCCTCTGCTTAATTGGCCTACGCAATAAAGTACAGAAATGAAATGAAAAGACCTCCTTCTTAGCTATGGACAGCAATAACATGGAAGCTACTATCTCTTACAAAAGTGTTGGACCCCTGCGAAAATCTACTGCGTTTTTCGGAATTGTTTCCCCCCTCCCCATATCAATGCTGTTTGTTTAGTTGAGTGAATCATTCTTATATTTCATATTTTCATATTTCAATTTGTCAACGAGGGGGAGGGTTAGCCCTTCAGCAGAAGTGCTGATTTTCAAGGGGCCCTCCCATAAAATACAAATAAAACTAAACCTAAACTAAGTTACAATTTATAAAAAACCTGGACGTTAAAAGACAATCCTCATGTTAAAGACCTATTTACAGATACTAAGAAAAAAGCTAAATACTTATAACGAAACAAAGTTTTTTCGGTGGATATGCATGAAAAACTATCTTTGCACTGCAATGTGTCTACATATGTACAAGCCTTAGGTAAAAACTGGTAAAAATTGGTGAGACAAAAAATTTGAATAAATTTCGCAAAAATCTTGATCCATGGATTTCTCTACTGTACCTACAAAGTTGACTCAAAGTTGAAAATGCTAGCAAAGATTTCTTGGTACATCTAAAAAGACAATCGCAAAAATTTGTCTACCTGAGTTGTAGTCTATTGTTTTCATTACCAAAGGATATCAACACAATTTTTTGGCTGGTGCACCTGAAACTGGGCCGATGCCAGCCATGACTGCAAAGGAGGGCAAAGTAAAAAATGTGGGCAGCTCACAGGAAAGCTGGTAAGAATCCTAGGATTCCTAGGAACATAAAGATTTCTCAAGAATTTGTAAGAATTCGTAGGCAGGAAGATCATGTTAATGTGGGCAAGGCATGTACTGTACTGTATGTAATTTTTCTCTTTGTAGACCTGTCCATATGATGCCTTCATACCTTAAGAGCAGTGGAGTTAAAGAAATCAAGGTCTTACAGCAATCACCAGGGTATCATCATGCCAAGCCCACAACTGATGCCTTTCAATGCGCAGGGGAGAATCCCTGANGGTTCTTAAATTAGGGTGGTTCTGGTTCTTGGTTCTGGTTCTTGGTTCTTGAATCTTGAATTAGAGACTCCCGGTAAAAACTGGTAAAAATTGGTGAGACAAAAAATTTGAATAAATTTCGCAAAAATCTTGATCCATAGATTTCTCTACTGTACCTACAAAGTTGACTCAAAGTTGAAAATGCTAGCAAAGATTTTTTGGTACATCTAAAAAGACAATCGCAAAAATTTGTCTACCTGAGTTGTAGTCTATTGTTTTCATGAAGTTTACCAAAGGATATCAACACAATTTTTTGGCTGGTTCACCTGAAACTGGGCCAATGCCAGCCATGGCTGCAAAGGAGGGCAAAGTAAAAAATGTGGGCAGCTCATAGGAAAGCTGGTAAGAATCCTAGGATTCCTAGGAACATAAAGATTTCTCAAGAATTTGTAAGAATTCGTAGGCAGGAAGATCATGTTAATGTGGGCAAGGCATGTACTGTACTGTATGTAATTTTTCTCTTTGTAGACCTGTCCATATGATGCCTTCATACCTTAAGAGCAGTGGAGTTAAAGAAATCAAGGTCTTACAGCAATCACCAGGGTATCATCATGCCAAGCCCACAACTGATGCCTTTCAATGCGCAGGGGAGAGTCCCTGAGAATGCAAAGGCAGTAGAATTATGTCTCAGAATGAATTCAAAAAATGAGATCACAGCAAATGATGGAACCATATACAACCTAAAGGAAGTCAGTCTTCGCTATGAGAAGTCCTCTCCAGAAAGATATACAAATAGCTTCAATGCTACACCCCAGAAAAGATTGGAGCGACCAATAACCACTCAAATAGCACCAAATGGATTCCCAAGTTCATCAAGGTTTGTGCCATCAGGAGAGCAGTCATTCCCAAGAGGCATTCTTCCTAAGTCACCTAAACAGTTTCCAAGTTCACCAAACATGGACACCAATAAAGAGTGGCTCTCAGTTTCACCATCCAAGCAAAGTACTCAAAGCAGATCACATATTTTTGACACCCAGGTGTCATCTGATTTCTCTGCCACAGAGAAACCTTACAACAACCCAGAAAAACTTCTTAAGCATCTACAAAATTTGATTTTATTGACAAGGACATGTCGAGATAACTTAGACAAAAGTATTGATGCTAGGACAAGGGAAATGCTTGAATCGAAGTACTTTGCTGCAACTCAAGACTTAGCCAAACTTGAGACGAAACTTAATGACCTAGGGTATGGTGGCTATGTAGCCACCTTAAAGAGTAGGGTATCACGAAGCAATTTTTCAATGAATAGGTCTCAACAAAATGTCAGCAGTATTTCAAAGGATGATTTTTCACGAAGTATCAGGCTACCTAACAACCACACAGAGCAACCAAGACATAGCACTACAAAGTATAGAGGAAATAACAGTATTTGGCGTGATAGGCAAAATCAAGATTTTTCCAGCCATCAGCTGGAAAACCAGGGACGAAAGTCATTTATTAGTAGTAATAATGATAATCATGAGCTCCATAGGAAAATTGAAATTCCTCGAACTTCAAAGACAAGAGACAGCTCGATTTTCAAATCCAGTAAAGAATATGAAGAAATTGAGTATAGTTTAGGATACACAGGAAATAATCTTCAAAAGTCCAATAGCCGTTACGGTCATATGTTTGGAAGGGCCCAAGAACGAGAAAAACAGCGAACTGAAGAATCATATAGTCGAAGAAAATCTGCTGCTTCCGTTCCAGGGGACAGATTAACGAAAACAAGTAGTCCGTTGGATGCGAAGAGAGTCCCCAGAAACAATCTTTCTAGCAGAGATATGACAGGTTTAGAGAGCTCTAAGCAAAACAGTTGGGGCAATTTTTCACCATCCGATGAGCACCATTCCAGAACTCGAGAACTAAAATGGATGGGCGAGGAAACTGGATTCCAGAATCACCTCCAAAGAATGCAATCGACATTTTCTGATAAACCGGATGTGCTGTCTGAAGTGATGAAGCTTCGAAAGCAATACAAGAGATTACGGAAGATGAAATTAGAAGCAAGGGGCAAGTTAAATGTTGAAATCAGCAACAGACAAGAAAGAGAAAGGATNTGCCATCAGGAGAGCAGTCATTCCCAAAAGGCATTCTTCCTAAGTCACCTAAACAGTTTCCAAGTTCACCAAACATGGACACAAATAAAGAGTGGCTCTCAGTTTCACCATCCAAGCAAAGTACTCAAAGCAGATCATATATTTTTGACACCCAGGCGTCACCTGATTTCTCTGCCACAGGGAAACCTTACAACAACCCAGAAAAACTTCTTAAGCATCTACAAAATTTGATTTTATTGACAAGGACTTGTCGAGATAACTTAGACAAAAGTATTGATGCTAGGACAAGGGAAATGCTTGAATCGAAATACTTTGCAGCAACTCAAGACTTAGCCAAACTTGAGACGAAACTTAATGACCTAGGGTATGGTGGCTATGCAGCCACCTTAAAGAGTAGGGTATCACGAAGCAATTTTTCAATGAATAGGTCTCAACAAAATGTCAGCAGTATTTCAAAGGATGATTTTTCACGAAGTATCAGGCTACCTAACAACCACACAGAGCAACCAAGACATAGCACTACAAAGTATAGAGGAAATAACAGTATTTGGCGTGATAGGCAAAATCAAGATTTTTCCAGCCATCAGCTGGAAAACCAGGGACGAAAGTCATTTATTAGTAGTAATAATGATAATCATGAGCTCCATAGGAAAATTGAAATTCCTCGAACTTCAAAGACAAGAGACAGCTCGATTTTCAAATCCAGTAAAGAATATGAAGAAATTGAGTATAGTTTAGGATACACAGGAAATAATCTTCAAAAGTCCAATAGCCGTTACGGTCATATGTTTGGAAGGGCCCAAGAACGAGAAAAACAGCGAACTGAAGAATCATATAGTCGAAGAAAATCTGCTGCTTCCGTTCCAGGGGACAGATTAACGAAAACAAGTAGTCCGTTGGATGCGAAGAGAGTCCCCAGAAACAATCTTTCTAGCAGAGATATGACAGGTTTAGAGAGCTCTAAGCAAAACAGTTGGGGCAATTTTTCACCATCCGATGAGCACCATTCCAGAACTCGAGAACTAAAATGGATGGGCGAGGAAACTGGATTCCAGAATCACCTCCAAAGAATGCAATCGACATTTTCTGATAAACCGGATGTGCTGTCTGAAGTGATGAAGCTTCGAAAGCAATACAAGAGATTACGGAAGATGAAATTAGAAGCAAGGGGCAAGTTAAATGTTGAAATCAGCAACAGACAAGAAAGAGAAAGGATAGAAGATGAATATTTTAAAGCTCAGTCTAAGATGGAAGAGATTCAACGTAAACTTAAACAGATTGCTGTAAAAACTGGAATGGATCACAAAAGATTAATGCAGATCGTGCTTGTAGATTATAGTGATAGTCAATCCGAAACTTGTTTAAGATCAGATGATTCTAGATTCGATTCTAGATTAGATCTGCAAACTTCGAACTTCTTTTCTTCAGAAGAATCAACTCAGAGTATGCATGAGGAAGGAAATTCAGATTTTGATATTGTAGGCGGTAATTCTAGTATTCGAAGTTCTGATCTCAGAAATCGAGGAGAATATACACAGAGTTATTCTAGGCGTAGCTTAGACACGTTTCACACAGAACGAAATCTAGATAAGAAATATAGGAGTAAAGATCACAATGGGAATTTACCAAGAAGAGGAAATGTACAAAGAAAAGAATCAGATTTCTTATCGTCATCTAAGGCCAGGGAATTCGAAGATAAGTTGTGTCTTGTAAACAGAGCTGTCCAAACTGAAGATATGATCTTGAATAGCAGTTATGAAAATAAAGAAATAGGCAACAATAGCAAGGAAGATGAGAGACCAAGCTCGAAGTTATCCAAGCCTCGATATGATTTTTTGGATAGCGAAGGGGATAGTGAACATGAATACGAGGTAAATATTTATTTTGTCAAATGAAATTGCAACTTAGCAATAAATCACAGGAAAAAAATAAGGAGAGGATTTGTCGCTGCTTCCTAGACCAAGACAAAAATATGATAATTCTATGACCCTTGTTGTATGACAGTTAGTTATGATTTTGACATCATAGGCCAAGTGTACATGGCAGTAAACCTTGTCTGTTTGCAAATGCTCTCATTGCCCTCATTCCTCAAAATAGGGAAACGCCTCAATTCCAACAAGAATCTTCGTCGTGTTTATATTTCTTTGAAAACGGAGAGATGGAGGCACTTGCTTTTAGAGTCTTAATTAGAAATAACTTTTGATGTCGCCAATATTCTTGTTTCATAGTTCCCTAAAAAGCACTAACTTATGTCTGTGGATCAAATGAAGTATAAATAAATTTGACAGAACATCCTATTTTTCACTGAAATACAGGCATAGTTTTGCGTTCCTGTTCTATATTCCCAGGTTTTTGCTTCTACAGGGTGTCCCAAAAATTGTTCCTCGTTTACCTGAAGATTGTGACGAAATGGAAAAATATTCTTGCTAAATTGTTGGATGATCTTACTCTTCAGATGTTAAATTAAAGTTTGCTACCATCCCCGTAAAAATCCGTTGAACAATGATGGAGTTATGATCTTCAGAAGACCAAATTTGTGTGATGACTGAAACCAGCGGTCAGCCATTTTGTCTTACTATTTTGCAGCAATAAACAGCTTCATGGATGAACTGTAAGAGCCCCCAATTTCATAGCTCTCGCAAAAATGTCAATGAACTCCTTGATGATTATTTGGATTTTTGCGAGAGTTATGGCATTAGAAAATTCTGTTTGGGTTCATCAATGAAGCTGTTTATGGCTGCAAAATAGTAAGACAAAATGGCCGACCGCTGGTTTCAATCATCAGACAAATGTGGTCTTCTGAAGATCATAGCTCCATCATTGTTCAACGGATTTTTACGGGGATGGTAGCAAACTTTAATTTAACATCTGAAGAGCAAGATCATCCACAGATTTGGCGAGGATCTTTTTCCGTTTCGTCACAATCTGCAGGCAAATGGGGCACAAATTTTTTGGGACACCCTGTACTTTATATTTCTAATTCATATCCTAATTTAAGTTATTATTTCCTACAGCCATTGGCGAGTGCAACTGAAAACATCACGAAAGGACATTCACCAAACAGTGAATCAGATGAAATGAATGTCCTAAGACAGAAACGATTAGCTTACTTCAAAACTCATTCACCAAATGATCGACCGCAAGAAACGGAAGAAAGTTTCATCGAAGCATCTGAGATCGCAGACATTCATGCAGCACCAGAAATGTCTTTGGACGATTTCGATGAAAAATTTGGAACCGAAGACATTGCAAGCAGTGAGACATCAAAACACTACGAAGGAAGCTCAGAACTATCATCAAGCATTACCCCAAGACTTCTTTTGCCCCCATCACCCTTAGAAAGGAGTAGATCTCAGCAGCGGAGTCATATTTTGGAACCAATGGAAGATATCAGATCGAGGCTAACCTCAAAACCAGTTCTATTTGATGTGTCAGATTTCTCCTCTCAAGGCTCTCGTGATGACTTAAACGGTGAATTAGAAGCAATGGATGCTGAAACACCCGGTTTTTATGATGAAGGAAGCGATACTGAGGACGATGGTAAGTACAAGCTGTATGATGTCTGTGATGTCGAGACGGGGGCAATGATGAATGGAAACAAAGAGAAGATGGAGTCGGAATCGAGATATGATGATCTAGAGATTTCTTCAAATAAGAGTCGTATAACAGATCAAGATTTAGAAAAATCTGAAAACAGATCACAAGATCTCTTGAAATCAATGCTAACTGACTTAGAACAACTGGATAAGATTGAGCATGAACCGAAATCCTATGACAGTATCTTAAATCGTGATTATGACACACTTTTCCAAAATTCTGAACAATCTTCCCCTTGCAGAGGCAGAAATGAAAACAAAATGGATGTTGTTTTAAGTAATCTTGAGACAGAAGCGATGGAAACTTTCAGCACTAACGATTTCCAACAACCTGNAGAGATTTCTTCAAATAAGAGTCGTATAACAGATCAAGATTTAGAAAAATCTGAAAACAGATCACAAGATCTCTTGAAATCAATGCTAACTGACTTAGAACAACTGGATAAGATTGAGCATGAACCGAAATCCTATGACAGTATCTTAAATCGTGATTATGACACACTTTTCCAAAATTCTGAACAATCTTCCCCTTGCAGAGGCAGAAATGAAAACAAAATGGATGTTGTTTTAAGTAATCTTGAGACAGAAGCGATGGAAACTTTCAGCACTAACGATTTCCAACAACCTGGTTTTGAAAAGCCAACCGAAGTTGAAGATTCAAGCCAAGAGAAACTGACATCCTATCGTGAAAAGATTGAAGCGATTAAAGCTCGGTTATTGCAGTCAAAACAAAATGATGTAAATTCTGATGAACGTGAAGAGGTTGGAAATTATGAGGAAGACTTGCCAGTCGCAGGCCAAAGTGGTCTAGAAGATAGAGATATTGAAAAAGAACAAGGGGTTTATGAGAGTGACGGTGAATCTCAAGTAGCAAGTTTAATCTTACCGAGTCTAGAAGATTCTCTCCGAAGCAGCATAGATATTGATGATAATTCTCAAGATTATTTAAACTCGATTTTGGATGACGAAGACATTGTTTCAAGAAAGGAAAATTTAGAATTACCAAAGTTACTAGATACACAAACACAAATGGAGGAAAAGTTTGAATTTGAGGAAATAACGAACGTTGAAAGCTTGCCTCCGGAGGGTGGTTTGGATGTTTCATTGAGACAAAGTCTTGAATTGTTAGATAGGCTCGAGCAATTAGAATCAGATAGTGGGCTCACAGATCAGAATTTTGACGAACTCGAAGGAAGAGGAATCATTAGTGGATCAAGCGAAAACATGAAAGATTTCAATGGAAATATTTTGAAGTTAGATGAAAACCAAAATAGTCCTGTTGATTTGGTAAAGCAAGAACAACAAGAGTCAACTGCGAACTTTGAATCTCGTGAAATGAGCTCCACCAATGATATTGACTCTCCTTCGACGCAGATTTTGAAGGAAGACAGCCACTATGATGTAGAATTGTCACACAAAGAGGAAGTGGTCTCTCCTCTGCCCCCCAGCACGATGCCGCCTGTTAATAACCCAAAAGACTTTGAAGAATGGAATGATTCGGACAGTGAAATGTCCGACTCGTCTGCAAATAGTATTTTGCGTTCGCCGTTTGGAACAAAATCTATGCCTGCACAAATGGCAACAAACTCGCTTGAAAATGACAGTTTTCATGGAGAAGACCGAACACTTGAAGATGAAATAATCGATTCTGAAGTTTGCTACGAATCTTTCAGTCCTATTGATCTAAAAGATTTCGATGAAATGCTTGTTGTGCTTGATGATGCCCCCGAAGATGGTTCTACTCTCGAAGACAACTCGGTAAATTTCGAAACAACAATCGAGGAACACAAAATCGACGAGAAAACAAATCCTTTTGATGTTATTGAAAAATTGGAAGTTATTGAGGATAATGAAGTGAAACCTATCGCCAAACATTACCTTGATCAGGAAGAATCTGAGGCGTCCCAAGAAAAGACTGACAGAAACATCCTTGACGATGTAAACAACATCGATAACCTTTTAGGCCTAAGCGAAATTCGGTCCACTGAGGCTGAAATTCACGGATATGAGACTGGGGCTCGAGATGCCCAGAACAGCGTTAACAATGAAGATATTCACAGGGATCAAAAGGTTGAAGCAGATACCGTAGAAATTGCAGATGCAGAAGAATATGGAGATAGTTTAGAGGCCATTGTTAGTGAGCCTCTCTTTGAACAGTTGCGTAATTTAGATCCAGATATTAAGGACTTTGTGGTGCTCAGTAAGGAGGAGAATCGCATGATAGTGAGCAAGGAAATATCAGGGAATGATGTCGAAGGAGATGCTTCTGCCTTTGAAGCAAAAATCCAAGAAATAGAGATTGAAGCATTGGAAGCAGATTTAATCCAAGAAGATAATAGTGACAACTTATGGAACGCGTTCGTTGACGATGTGCAAGAAAATATCCCCAGTTACGAGATGAAAGTCTGCTCTGAAGAAATAGAAATAAAGGACGCGAAGGTAGTACAGAATTTGGACGACGATGCTGAATCTTTTCACAATTTTATTGGTGATGGTTTTGAAAACAATTTGAAACAGAGCGTAGATCTGGATCCAGAGGTCACATTTGTTTCTGAACAAGATAATTTCACTTTCAACAAGCTAGCAACTTTTGATTTTGAAGAAGTTGAAGTACGCGAAGCCACAGTGCTTCAGAATAATGACGATCTTGAAACAGGCGAGGAGCATCATTCAGATGAAGAGAATCGAGGTTTGCAGACGAAGTTTGGTGGTGATCGTACTCAGGGAGGTGTCTTGTTCAATAAACCAGAAGTTTTCGATGTTGAGGAAATAGAAATTCGAGAAGCGAAGGTTATTGAAAATAGATCTGATGAGAATTTGCAAGCACAGTTGAGGATTCTTACGCTGGATGCTGATTTTAAAGGCCTTCAAAATAAAGAGCATATAAAGACCGTTGAAAATTTATCGAATGAAATGGAAGAATCTGGAACAGAGCAACATCTAACAAAGCCATCAGCACCCATAGACTTTCAGACCCCTGATATTAGCCCAAGTCCGATTGGCTGCGTCGAAGATGTTGATATGTTCCCTGAAGATATATCTTCCTTTGACGAGACCAGTGAGGACTATGAAGCTAATCTGGTTGACGTGGAAAAAGTACTGACAAAAGAGCTGGTAGCTGCAAGTGCACGTGGAAAAGAGGATTGTGAATTTTCCGAACAAGTGCCTGATGATACTAGAACATACACTGATACAACAGGGGTACAAGAATATGGTGGTGATGATGCAGAAGGGAAGACAAAAGATGATGGTGATGATCTAAACCTCAGCGTGATGCCAGGTTTTGAGACCGATACACATATCCATAGCCAGATATCGGAGCTAGATGAAATTTCTGAGATGCTTCAAGGAGATGTCAATGATGGTGAAATAGGAGATGATATAGGAATGAATATAGTAGGTGGTACTCCTGTGAAAAGGCAAGACCCAATTATATTTGAGACAGAAGAAATATCAGAAAGTCTAAGTAATGATCACGGCAGCCTTTCAAATGAACATTCGGAAAAGGGGGCTGATGAGGTAACCAACAGTTTTGAAGAGGCGGACATAATCACAGATGCAGACTCAAATTTCAATGATTCAAATAGCTCTGATGTTGACATTTTAATAAAGGATGAAAATATGATAGATAACAATCTAGAGTTGATTGATTTCCAGCTTTGCAGAGAAAGTTCTTTTGTCAACGAAGCAATAGTCGTAGAATTATCAAACGAAACCGTCGAAGATACGGAAGGAGGACTAAAAGAGAGACACACAGGAGATCTCAGAGAAGAATACCGAGCTAGAGCAGACATGCAACATTTGCCGAGTGAGTTACTCAATAATTTACCTCTATCTTTATCTCCGAGGTCTTCTATAAACACAATGACTACGATACCTACTATGTTACATGGGCAAAATTATGATGATGATGATGATGGCGCGGATACTGAGAGCGACCAATCATCTCATGTATTTGCATCTTCTGATTCAGACGAAGAAATCGAGTTTGGCCCTGGCCATTCAAAGAACCACAATGTTTTGGATAAAAGAAACGTTTTGTTGCAGGGCGAGGGAATCAATACATTTGTTCTTGAACCAGATTCAGGAATAAAGGGTCCTTTGAACGAAAATATAACCGAAGAAGAAGAGAACGATAGCATAAGTGAGGAACAATGCAGAACTGAAGGATCTTCTGAAGAGCTAAATGAAATAGGAGCGGGAAAAGAGACTTGTGGAACTCACAATCAAACCTTTGAAAATGAGTGGTATTATAGTATTCAAAAGGAGAAGGAATTTATTCCAAGTGTGAAACATAATAGTGGAAATGAATTGAACGATGCTGTATTTGGAAATGTTGACAGAGAGGATGGGATAGGTTTGAGTAATAAGGCTAGTGCCGCTTGCAATCAGAACTTATGTGAGGATCTTATCGTTAATGAAAGCAGCGAGGAGTCGAACGCAGTTCACGAGAATGTGGGGGGTGTCAGTGAATTTGCTGCAAAAACGGAGAAAGTGGTGACAAGAAAACATTCAGATGTAGATGCACTGAAAGAGTTCGAGGAGCTGGAAGATTTATTTGGAATTGGAGATTTGTCGGATGCTGAGTCGGACATCATGTCGGATGGGCCGTCAGATTCGGACCTGACAAATCAATTCAATACGATGGATATAGGTTCTGATGCAAATGATGACAGAGAAAATTTGGGGGCAGACACCCTAGTTGGGATATTGGATGATATTTTAAAGCAGGATGAGATTGAGACTGAAACAGAGATAGACCTTACTAAGGATGACTCCTTGATGATGAATACAAAAGACCGTACGAATAATAACAAGATCGATATTGGTGAGCTGAATGTCATGCTTGATAAAGAAAATATGAATCCAGTAGGCTCTCAAGATCAAGGAAACAGTGAAGTCTTGAGTTCAAGTGAAAACCAAAGTAAAATGATTGCTAGACTTGATACTGCAGAACGAGACGAGTTAGATGAATTTGAAAATTTGGAGCTAATGCTGGAATCAGATGATGATGTGAACTTACAACAGAAACATGGTATATTTGAGCATGAAATAGAAGGCTTAGATGATTCGTTTGAACTTGAAATGATGCACAGTCCACGATCAATTGGAATGGAAGAGTCTCAAATAGTAGAACCCTTTCAAGACGAGGATATCGATGAAATATTGCCTTTTGAAGTTAAAAACAAACATGAAGAATTTCCTGAGAACTCATTGAGTTTGAAAGATGAACTAGAAGCAGCCTTTCCAGGGAGGATACCTCCCCACGAAACAGAAATTTCAAATGTTATCGACGGTAAAGGAGTAGAAGAATTCGCATCAACAGTGCACGAAGAAGTCTTAGCGTCAAGTGAGAATCTTTTGGAGAGCATCGATGAAGGCCTAGATAAAATAACACGTGCTGAATTTGAGAGCTCTACCACATATCAAAACAAGGTAAGGCTTACAACTTTTATAGATTCTCCTAACGTANTCAAGACGAGGATATCGATGAAATATTTCCTTTTGAAGTTAAAAACAAACATGAAGAATTTCCTGAGAACTCATTGAGTTTGAAAGATGAACTAGAAGCAGCCTTTCCAGGAAGGATACCCTCCCAAGAAACAGAAATTTCAAATGTTATCGAAGATATAGGAGTAGAAGAATTCGCATCAACAGTGCATGAAGAAGTCTTTGCGTCAAGTGAGAATCTTTTGGAGAGCATCGATGAAGGCCTAGATAAAATAACACGTGCTGAATTTGAGAGCTCTACTACTTATCAAAACAAGGTAAGGCTTAAAACTTTTATAGATTCTCCTATCGTAATTTTCACTTTAATTCAAACATAGGTTCCGATTGAAAATATTCAAATAAAATTTAAAACTGATGATGTCGACAAGAAATCATGAAAAATACATCACTGGCTCTTTTCAGATATTTTCTTAATTGCTCTGCTGAAAGCAAAGGCTGAATGAAAAGGAAATAGAGAAAAAAGAATATTTGGACTTTCGGCTGCATATTTTATAACTTAAGCCAATCAACGCATGGGTTTTGACTTCTGGCCCCTCTGATTGGCTGCCAAAAATATTTGAACAAAATTTTGAACGCCAATCAGTTTTTGCAAGCCAACCAGGACTGGGACGAAGAGAAATGATCCGTACGTTGTTGATTGGTTTTGATTGTTTAGATAATACAATAGGCGTCCGCAAGTCCGAGAGAACTCTGTCTGATCCAGGGAAAATTCGTCTCTTTGCAGAATCACTCAAGTTATGGCACTCCTGTGGTAATCGATAATGGATCAGGTCGAACGAAGGCTGGCTTTGCAACTCAAAGTTATCCATCTGTAATCATTCCAGCGATCATAGGTAGACCAAACTATGAGGTGAGTGAAAACCTGATATATATTTCAAATAAGATTGCGAATGAAGCTTTGTTTTAATTCCATTTTGATTCTTTGTGTCGACTGAAATTTTTATGAATTCTTCTACCTTACTGCAGCTGTTGTAGGGAATAAATCTTAAAGACCCATTGCACACCAACAAACCGGCATGTGTGTTTATAGCGCTTTCACAGACTTTCTGGTTGAGTCGAAAACAGACTCGCCACGAGCCAATCCTCATACAAAGGGTTTGTTTATAAACTAGTCTGTTGGTGTGCAATAGGTCTTTAAATACACCCCCGTCTAAGTGCCCCGGCACATTCTATCTCGGTGATTTCCCGGTGGAAAAAATGAAGCAAATTCTTTTCCTGGACAAGATGTGAATCTCCCCGGTACAAAGCCTCTCACAAGTGAAACCTCTGCAAATTGACAAACCCTGGGAGAATTTTGAGAAAATATTTCCTTGTAGAAACAGTTCCCCGCCAATAATTATGCTGTTCTTGGTACAAAATTGGAGCTCTGCGGTGATAATTTGACAATTTTCTACTATCGCCAGGACTCCAGCGAGTATCTGACCTCTCACTGGGGCATCTAGATGAGGGTGTTAGATTGTGAAAACTTCCAGTGAGTGAAAATTATAAGAAGAATAGCTAGACAACAATTTTGGTTTTTCTGCCATGAGCAAAATTTTACTTCATCCAATTCAATCGAAAATGAATCCGATACCGTGTAACTGCAATGAAATTTGTGTACTTTTGAATCGAATACTGCAGAGTGAAAAGTAATCAGGTATCGTGTAACTCAGGCCTTGGATAAGCGAGTACTTTCTTGGTACCCTCCATGATTTTATTTCTCTTTTCAGCAAGTAATGGGGGATCCAAACGGCAAAGACTTTTACGTTGGTTCACAAGCTGAGAGATATCGTGGCGTCTTGAAATTAACATATCCTATTGAACATGGGATTGTCACAAATTGGGATGATATGGAAAAGGTTAGCTTATGAAATATTACTTTACCTATGTGACAGTCACCAACCGGCTGCTTTGCTACAGACTGCAACCATTTTGTATGACAAGTAGCCGCCAAATGGGATTTGCTCGAACCATGGCTTCCCCTCCCCCCTCCCTCCTCCCCCTTAAAATAAATCAATTGAGTTAAAAGCTGCTTAGCTAGGGGGACTGGGTCAATCTAAATATAACCTATTGTATTTGATGTTCTCGATCGATGAAAACAATAGGAACATAAGTGGTGAGTGTTGTTCTTTTGTACTATGTTTAGACTAGATCGCTATATCTCCGTTCATTTACTTCAAGCAAAAGTTGATGGTTTTGCGTGTGATGTACCCGGACCATCATTTCTTGCAATTTCAATGAAATCATAATGGCTTAGTGAATCAAAATAACATAACATTTCATTAACTGAATGTATAATTTCTGTACAATTTGTCACTAGTATTTTATTTTCATTGGCAAAGTTAAAATAGACGGAGAAACGTATCTTCGCTATGGTAAAGATTTGATTTCCAGTTTTTACTCCACATATCATGATCATTTATAACATTCTCCAGTCCTCATTTGACTTCTTTAAGTGGTTCATAATACTGCTTCTTGTTCCTTCAATGGCTCATTTCCTTCTCAATTATTCTAGCTTTGGGATCATGTGTTCCTTGAACAACTGCGAATCGATGCCAGTGAACATCCAGTGCTTTTAACTGAGGCCCCATTTAACCCAAAGAAGAATCGAGAACGAATGATTGAAATTATGATGGAGGGTTATCAAGTGCCTGCATTCTATGTTGCCATACAGGCTGTGTTGTCGTTGTATGCTGCAGGAATAACTACAGGTAGCTATTGATTGATTAATTGATCGATCGATCGAATGAATGAACGAATGATTGATTTATTCGGTCACTGGTGTTTTGAGCCAATGATTTGATGAGATCCCGTGTGTTATATGACAAATTCAGTGGCGGACTGGCTCAGAATTTTTCACCGGCCATGGAGGACTTAAGTGGGCCCTAGTGGGTGTGGCCTGAAAAATGAAGGTGTGGTCAAGAAAAAATTTCACTGCAATCAGCGGCATGGCTAGTGCACATCAAATGGGGTAATAAAATGAGGGGTCTTGGGGCCAAGCCCCCAGGAAAATTTTCGAAGACACTCCTTCTACTTTGGCTTAGAACACTTCTACAAATCCCTTGTTTGCCAGTGCTAAAATAGAATTTTGACCAATTTGTAATAGATTTTTTATAAATTAGCATCCCACATCATTTTCTTCATTAAAAGAATATACTGCTACATTTTCCCAACGTTGAACTAAAGCCCAGTTTCCAGGCAGTGGAATTTTCCAAGCGGATGGAAATTCTTTTGTTTACTACAGAAAATGTCGCTTCGCAATTGAATAGAAATTTAAGGTTGCAGGACTTTTGATTGTTTAAAAGTCCGCCCGCTCGGAAAATTCCACTGACTGGAAATCAGCCTTAAGGCTCGTGCTGCAGATTATAACTAATCGATTTTTAAATCACCAAATTACCAAGAAAAGTTCTCTCTTTGTCCATTCATGTCGAGTCTTTGAGAAATTGATCGATGTTTTGTTATCGTTTTCAGTGTTTTCGAGACCGAAAATTTTAAGAAAAACTCGATTACAGCTCAAGAAAAAGAAGACTAGAAATTTTACAAAAATCCTTGAATCTAATTATGAATTCTAGCAAAGATTAAGTCATAAATCTTCAAAATCAATCCAGTGATCCATTTATCGTGGTCTGTCAAAAGTGGATAGTTCTTTTTTTGCCGCACGCGGTATACCGGGCAGACCTCATTAATATGCGCGAGCGCACGAGCGCCGCTCGCAGGCACAAAATATCATTTCACATTTGTTGCTGGCATCTTTACTGTACCCAGAGTGATTTGATTGCAGGCACATTCTTTCCAATCATTTGCTCGCAGGCACAGAATACTTTTAATGAGGCCTGATACCGGGTGGGTGTCCTAAATAAAAGGTAACAGGTTTGATCAGGGCTAGTGATGCCAATTTAGCTCCAATCCATTCCCAGTAACTTTTAAGTTAATTCTGAAAAGTTAACTTGAAAATAGGTTCCATGTTTATTGATAGTGGTGCTTCCAAAGTTGAAATATTATTCTTTAAAGTTCAAATTTGACTCCACCTCCAAACCAGAGCTTTTGCGTATATTGTGAGGTGTCCATTATTCGAAAGGGGACTTCAAAGAGAGAAATTTGTCTTTTTTGCAAAAGGGGCCCTTTTTCATTGAAAAAGGGGCCCTTTTTGCCGTAATTTGAGGGGGGCCCACCGGCCACGGGCCGGTGGACCGGTGGGCCAGTCCGCCACTGGACAAATTGTATTTAGGCGGTTTCATACCTGTATTGAATCGGAGGGCAGCGAAAATCCTGAGAACAAAATTATTACAGTGTAAGTGTGTTTAAAATTATGGTTTTTGAAACTTAAATACAGGTATGAAACTGCCTAAATACGATCGATTGATTGATTGATTGAATGAATGAATGAATGAATGAATGAATGAATGAATGAATGAATGAATGAATGAATGAGTGATTGATTGAGTGATTGATTGATTGAAATGATGGTGTAGGGTGAGCCTGGTTCCCAGTCGTCGATGTTGCGGAGGAGACACACTAATTTCGTTTTTGTTATTAAGAAAAAGGATTAAATAGTGAAGAAGAAACAAGCCGTCAACATCGGTCAAAATTCGTTTTTAGCGATTTGAGACCACTTCCCTGGAGTCCAGCCCCCTTAGTCGAAAATGACGTCAGGGAACCAGACTTGTTTTAGGGTTACGCTATGCAGTGCAATGCTGAAATTTGATCATGGATTTAGTTAGGCCTGTTTCGAAAGATTCTGAGATGAAATACTTTTATACAATGGCTTGTAACTCGGGAACAATATGACCGATTTTAGCCAACTAAATTGTATTATCTAAGTTGACATGTTAGCTACACAATAAGAATCAGTTTCAAGGAATCTGGTGACTAGCTAGCAAACTACAGGCTTGCAAACGTTTTTTGATTCACCCACCCGGTATTTAATTGAATAATGTCTTGCAAAATAGAAAGGTTGTTCTTTTTATCAAATCTTCTTATTTTCTTTTGCTAGGAGTTGTCCTGGACTGTGGTGATGGTGTGACACATATCGTCCCGGTATATGATGGCTGCTCTCTTCCTCATGCAACAGAGCGGATCGACATTGCTGGAAGAGATCTGACTAATTACTTGATGAGAATTTTGATGGAGCGAGGTTGTTCATTCAACACATCAGCGGAGAGAGAGATTTGCAGGGACATCAAAGAGCATTTGTGCTTTGTTGCAGAAGATTTTAATTTTTCAATGGATGAATTTGAGAAGAGTTCAGAAGCGTTGCAAAATTATATGGTAAGGCCTAGATTCAGAATTCATGCAAACTGAAGGACTGCTATCACTAGACTTACTGCATTCATCGTATTTTCGCTCCTCCGCCTGAACTGATAAATTGTACAGCTACGGCTCATTACAAGGCATTTTGTGATAACCTTTTATTTCAGTAAGCTAAGCGTGATTTACAGGGTGAGCCTAAAAAGTCCCAACGCGTTATATGAGCACTGAATGTATAAGTAAATTCAACGTTAAAAAAATCCTTTCGTTGCAAAATGCCTGAAAATAGGCCTAAAACACATGATCAAATTGTAAGGAATCTCTCCACACAGAACAATACGCAATTGCATTCATTTCTCGCTAGAGTTGTAGGAAGAATATTTTCAAATAAATACTGAAGTTTTGCAGTCCCATGGCAATAGATGTGTCGATGATATTTTTGACCAGTGAAAAATTGTACTTTTTTTATTGTTCTATGCGTATGCGAGGAGTTTTTTCACGATTTGATAAAAGGTTTGCCCTTTTTCAGGCATTTCGCATCTAGGAAAGTCGAATTTACCTAGATTTTCAGTGCTCATAAAAACGCGATAAAAATTACAAAAATATTTCAATCTCTCGGCTATCAAGCAAAATTCGATTCGTTCAAATCCAATTCTTGGTGATATGAAAATATTCTTGGTGATATGAATTTTCAAAAGTGGGAACTGTTTCCTGGCTCACCCGGTTGCAGACACCAATGACAATTATAATGTTTATTTTACAGCTTCCAGATGGTCAAGTCATAAACATTGGTAACGAACAATTCCGATGTCCTGAAGTTCTCTTTCAACCGAGTTTGATTGGCAAAGACGTTCCAGGAATTCATGAATACCTTCATAAAAGTATCCAACGATGTGATGTCGATCTACGAACTGAATTATACTCAAATATTGTGTTATCTGGTAAGAATAGACTTCAGAATAGCTTATCCGTAAGTTCATTTAGTTACTTTAGCGACAGTTGCTTTTACAAAACAAGGCCTTGTCTAAACCAGGTTAAATTTCCACAGTCAGATGAATTTGATTTGTTGGATTGACCAAATAGAACACAACACTCAATAATTTGGTTTTGTTTAAGCTGGTTTTACCTTCCTACAAGTGTGAATTGAATGGGGTGTTAGTTAAAGCTTGCTTGTAAACTGGTTTAATCTAATATTGTTAATAGCTCATCGATGTGAATGCGATTTTAACCAATTAGTTTTGTTCTTATTTATTCAGGTGGAACGACAATGCTAAAAGGCCTGGACATTCGTTTGAGATCAGAACTTTCTCATCTTACCACGACCAAAATGGCTGATAACATCAAAGTGAAGTGTATAGCAGAACGTGAGTACTCAGTCTGGTGTGGAGGAGCAGCCCTCGCAAGCATGACGTCATTTGAAAACGCGTGGATCAGTTCGGACGAGTATTTTGAATGCGGTGTTGATATTGTTCATCGTAAATGTTTTTGATTTCTTCAAATACATTGAAGCGTGAAATTAGGACTGGATGGATATTCTATTCCAGATATGCTTGTATAAACTGTTTTGTTTATTTAAAGATACTATTAAAAGTGTGCTTCCCCTATAATTACTTTATATATTCTTGTGTATATTTATCATTTTTTATCGACTCAAAAAGACTGCTAGCGCAAAAACGGTAAGAATTTCGACCAAATCCATATTGCATCTCGAAAAGTAGACGCACGGATGTACTAGACTTCCGGCAAGAGCCCTTTCTTTCTATATACAACTACAGCAACAACCACCCATCACTGCTCAACAAAAACTCATGCACAAACTGTTCAAAACCAGGGCAACAAATTTTATGCCTTAGCTTAGGAATGGGAAGCAAAAAATGTTCACCAGTTGGAGCACAAACAACGTCTTCAGGTCTTGAGGCAAAAAACTCTCTGCAAATTTTTCGGCTTTATTTTGCGTTCTGGAAGTTTTCGTCCCAGTTTCCGAAAAAATTTATTCTATCGTATTTGTATTCTTCATCTTGCTATACAAAGATTTTCAGAAATTACGTAGGTATTCTTTTACCAAAATGCAATTATTTTATATCGTCCTTTTCGTTCAAGAATCTTCCAAAAGAATATGAAAAGTATAAAAAAGAACCTTGACGTGGTCTAGACGGGGTCTAGAAAGGTTCTACGGGGTGAGAAGGAACGGTATCGATTATCGCCATTTTGGTGGGAAAAAAACCATTTTCTAAAACTTGGTATAAGGTCAGGTATACAGTTCAAGGAGATGATATAAATAAAGAACGGATATGTTTTTTGAAACTTCGATGGCACGTCCCTAACCAGAATCTGGTCAAGTGCCTCCCTCCCCCCCCCGGGCCCGTATAATGTTATGTGGAAAAACTGTAAACATAGGCGTAGCACAATTTATCGCATTTCAGGCTCGATTCGGGCAGTTTTATCTCAATCAAGCCATTATATTCAGGCAAGATCTGTACTAAGCCCCTAAACATTGGACATCCCTACGCCCATGACTGTAAATGTGTTACGGTTTCAACGAAGCAGCTACAGGCCGTCTTCAGAAAATACACAGATTTTGGCTCTCGTTTCTCGATCTACCTATAATTTCTCTCTCATATACCTTCAAGTCCCAAGATTAATGTGATTCTGGTGGCTCTCCGAAGCCTCAGCACAGCATGCCAATCATAATCACACCTAGAATTAGTTGCCCAGAACTAAACGTCCGACTTTAGCCTTCCTTATCCATTGCTGTTCCCAGAATCTAACAACAAGGGCACTATTTATACACAAAACTATTTCTAAAACTAGCAATAACAATAGTCAGTGAGTGCGGCGTTTTTACTTTTCCTTTTCCCTCCTCCGCACTGCAGAGTCTGCACGCAGGCTAATAGTAACGGGCCTTTGTGGTTCTGTTGGCGTCGAAAGGTTTCATGCCTTTGAAGTTTCATGATTGTTAGCCTGCGCGCAGACCCATTTCTCAAAGGAGGTAAGAATTCTTACCTCCTTTGAGAAATGGGTCTGCACGCAGGCTACATGATTGTGTGATCACAATCGAGATTTTTGAATCTCGATATCGCAAGGTTTTATTCAACTCGAATAGATATGCGGCTCCGCCGCAATGAACGAAACAAACATGACAATGCTTTTCTAGGATTAACGAAATGTTACAAGCAATAACGCAATGTTTCTAAATTCGGGAGCGGGAAATCCTGACCTTTCACTAAAACGGCTGATCAAGGGTAAATCCCTAATCATGGTAAACAAAGGCGGGGAAATCCAAGCGGCAATTCTTATGCCTTGCTGATCCAACTGGGTTCAGATCAGTTCAATCGTTTTTTATTTACATGCTTGCATCTTGAACAGTTTCGTTTAAATTGTATACCCTATTCACACTGGCCAAATTTTGCGTTCTGATTGGTCAATCCAACAACTCGAATTCATTTGATTGGCGCAAATTCAGAAATATAACTTGGTCTAGACAAGATAATGGGTTTAATTTAACCACTATGGTTTAACTGTGTCAGTGTGAATGGGGTATTAGTTGTTAAAATGGGTCTGCGCGCAGGCTATTACACACTCTGATGATTTCGCATCGATAAGATTGTAACGTCGACAAGGGAAATCACCGACTGTTTTTCCAAGAAATAAAAATAGTATTTTCAGTATTCATGAAAACAAAGAAACAAAATAACATTTGTTATCAAATCAATACAGAAAGCGACCATTGCAAGCACCTGCAGCGAGAACCATATTTGGTTTGATCGGTAAACAAGGAGTGGCCGTTGTAGCTCGCAGGAAGTTCAGTTTTAGCTTTCCACTTTACTCGATTTGAATTTCTTTGAATCTCTGTGAGGATTTTAGACATGTTATCTGTGCCAGAAGTTGCTATGCATTTGGAACCAGTCGCTTTGGGAGACCTCAATCACGGTGACCACATAGCTGTAAAGAGAAAGTTTACGGAGCTGGTGTCTGCCGAATTGAAACTTGCAGCAAACCTTGTAAAGGCGTTTGTTACTGAGGATGGCTATTATAGACACCACGGCATCTACATAAATGATGACAAAGACAAAATGGCAGTGATTGACTTTTCTGGCCAAACTGAAGAAGATGCGAAACCACGTCTGCGCCCAATTATGCACTTTTTAAGTGGATGCTCCGATACAGATCTTTTTCGCGTTGTTTATGAGAATCCAAGCGAATGTTTTTCGGTGAATGAGACGGCGAGAAAAGCGAGAAAAGCAGCGGAACAAGGAAGTAATTGGCCATCGTATCATCTTTTCAAAAATAATTGTGAATCGTTTGCTACCTTTATGAAGACTGGCAAAGCAGTTTCACCGCAGGCAATTCGAGCTTTACAAGGTATTGTTCGTATTGGTTATGTCCTTGGCTCTGCATTAGGTGGCTCACTAGGTGGTACGACTAATGCTGCAAGAATAGGTGGTGAAATAGGTGGCTCGCTTGGGTATGTCTATGCACATCGATAGCCAGAGCAAGCCAAGACAATNAACATTCTCCAGTCCTCATTTGACTTCTTTAGGTAGTTCATATTACACAACAACAACAACTGCTTCTTGTTCCTTCAATGGCTCATTTCCTTCTCAATTATTCTAGCTTTGGGATCATGTGTTCCTTGAACAACTGCGAATCGATGCCAGTGAACATCCAGTGCTTTTAACTGAGGCCCCATTTAACCCAAAGAAGAATCGAGAACGAATGATTGAAATTATGATGGAGGGTTATCAAGTGCCTGCATTCTATGTTGCCATACAGGCTGTGTTGTCGTTGTATGCTGCAGGAATAACTACAGGTAGCTATTGATTGATTAATTGATCGATCGAAAGAATGAACGAATGATTGATTTATTGAACGAGTGATTGAAATGATGTTGTAGGGTCAGCCTGGTTCCCGGTCGTCGATGTTGCGGAGGAGACACACGATTTTTTTTGTTAAGAAAAAGGATTGAATTGTGAAGGAGAAACAAGCGGTCAACATCTGTCAAAATTCGTTTTTAACGGTTTGATACCTCTTCCCTGGAGTCCAGCCCCCTTGATGACGTCAAAAATGTCGTCAGAGAAGCAGACTGGTTTTAGGGTAATTCAATTCAATTCAATTCAATTCAAATTTTTTCATAGAATACAGGGCTAAATGCTATTACAGGTATCCTGTAATGTATCCTATACGACCAAAGTAAAGCATGGCTTTTTTAGCTTTGGCCGTTGAATTAAAATGTTGTAAAAAAGAAAAAGAAATACGAGTATATATCAAATATTACCTTCTGATGTAAGGTTTTTACGATTGTTAGTATTTCAATTTGATTATTAGGTTTTTTAGTTTTTCGATTTGTTTTGCTATGCAGTGCAATGCTGAAATTTGATCACGGATTTAGTTAGGCCTGTTTTAAAGGATTCTGAGATGAAATACTTTTATACAATGGCTTGTAACTCGGGGAAAATATGACCGATTTTGACCAACTAAATTTTATTATCTAAGTTGACATGTTACCTTCACAATAATAATCAGTTTCAAGGAATCTGGTGAATAGCTAGAAAACTACAGGCTTGCAAACGTTTAAAGTCTTTGACTCACCCTGTATTTCATTGAATAATGTCTTGCAAAATAGAAAAGTCGTTCTTTTTATCAATCTTGTTATTTTCTGTTTCTAGGAGTTGTCCTGGACTGTGGTGATGGCGTGACACATATCGTCCCGGTATATGATGGCTGCTCCCTTCCTCATGCAACAGAGCGGATCGACATTGCTGGAAGAGATCTGACTAATTACTTGATGAGAATTTTGATGGAGCGAGGTTGTTCATTCAAGACATCAGCGGAGAGAGAGATTTGCAGGGACATCAAAGAGCATTTGTGCTTTGTTGCAGAAGATTTTAATTTTTCAATGGATGAATTTGAGAAGAGTTCAGAAGCGTTACAAAATTATATGGTAAGGCCTAGATTCAGAATTCATGCAAACTGAAGGACTGCTATCACTAGACTTACTGCATTCATCGTAGTTTCGCTCCTCCGCCTGAACTGATAAATTGTACAGCTGCGACTCATTACAAGGCATTTTGTGATAACCTTTTATTTCAGTAAGCTAGGCATGATCTACAGGGTGAGCCTAGACAAATTCCCAACGCGTTATATGAGCACTGAAAGTACAAGTAAATTCAAAAAACACATGATCAAATTGTAAGGTTTCTCCTCACACAGAACAATACGCAATGGCATTCATTTCTCGCTAGAGTTGTAGCATGGGTAGTTAGACACCGCAGTTGTACTTACATTGCCTTCATGATAAGAGTGATTCTGTTTCCTATCCTTGTGTCAGCCGCCATTTTGAAAGTTCTGTTGTTAAGGAGGTTCTGTTTCCGCATAACTATATAGATAAAAAATTTCCTCCGCAGAAGCATATTAGTTGCGGCGCTCCTCCATAAAAGCACACATGCAGTGTCTAACCACCCATGGTTGTAGGAAGTATATTTTCAAACAAATACTGAAGTTTTGCAGTCCCATGGCAATAGATGTGTAGATGATATTTCTAACCAGTGAAAAATTGTACTCTTTTTATTGTTCTATGCGTATGCGAGGAGTTTTTTCATGATTTGATAAATGTTTAGGCCCTTTTTCAGGCATTTCTTAACTAGGAAATTTTTGTGAGTCGAATTTACCTAGATTTTCAGAACTTATAAAACGTGATAAAAATTACAAAAATATTTCAATCTCTAGGCTATCAAGCAAAATTCGATTCGTGCAGTATTCATGCAGTATTCTTGGTGCTATGAATTTTCAAAAGTGGGAACTGATTCCTGGATCACCCGGTTGCATTCACCAATGACGATGATATTGTTTATTTTACAGCTTCCCGATGGTCAAGTCATAAACATCGGCAACGAACAATTCCGATGTCCTGAAATTCTCTTTCAACCGAGTTTGATTGGCAAAGATGTTCCAGGAATTCACGAATACCTTCATAAAAGTATCCAACGATGTGATGTCGATCTACGAACCGAGTTATACTCAAATATTGTGTTATCTGGTAAGAATAGACTTCAGAATAGCTTATCCGTAATTTCATTCAGTTACTTTAGCGACAGTTGCTTTTAAGAAACAAGGCCTTGTCTTGTCTAAACCAGGTTAAATTTCCACAGTCAAATGAATTCGATTTGTTGGATTGACCAAATAGAACACAACACTCAATAATTTGGTTTTGTTTAAGCTGGTTTTACCTTTCTACAAGTGTGAATTGAATGGGGTGTTAGTTGAAGCTTGCTTGTAAACTGGTTCAATCTAATATTGTTAATAGCTCATCGATGTGAATGCGATGTTGACCAACTTGTTTTGTTCTTATTTATTCAGGTGGAACGACAATGCTAAAAGGCCTGGACATTCGTTTGAGATCAGAACTTTCTCATCTTACCACGACCAAAATGGCTGATAACATCAAAGTGAAGTGTATAGCAGAACGTGAGTACTCAGTCTGGTGTGGAGGAGCAGCCCTCGCAAGCATGACGTCATTTGAGAACGCGTGGATCAGTTCGGATGAGTATTTTGAATGCGGTGTTGATATTGTTCATCGTAAATGTTTTTGAATTCTTCAAATAAAGTGAAGCGTGAAATTAGGACTGGATGGATATTCCATTTCAGATATGCTTGTATAAACTGTTTTGTTTATTTAAAGATACTATTAAAAGTGTGCTTCCCCTATAATTACTTTATATATTCTTGTGTATATTTATCTTTCTTTATCGACTCAAAAAGACTGCTAGCGCAAACACGGTGAGAATTTCCACCAAATCCATATTGCATCTCGAAAAGAGGCTGTTTGCGAAATAGTTGATCAGTGGTCTATCCGACACGGATTGATTTCTTAAATTATAGGGAAACAGTAAAGTCCCATATATATTACAAATAGCCGAAAGTGGACTCTGGTCCGGTGATACCGAACTGCCCAACAAGAATAACTACATACCGAGTTGAAGTTCCGTCGGAAAGACAAATGATCAACCATTTCGCAAACAGCCTCAAAAGCAGACGCACGGATGTACTAGACTTACGGCAAGAGCCCTTTGCTTCTCTATACAACTACAGCAACAACCACCCATGACTGCTCACCAAGAACTCATGCACAAACTGTTCAAAACCAGGGCAACAAATTTTATGCCTTAAGTAAGCATTGCTAAGAATGGGAAGCAAAAAATGTTCACCAGTTGGAGCACAAACAACGTCTTCAGGTCTTCAGGCAAAAAACTCTCTGAAAATTTTTCGGCTTTATTTTGCGTTCTGGAAGTTTTCGTCCCAGTTTCTGAAAAAGTTTATTCTATCGTATTTGTATTCTTCATCTTGCTATACAAAGATTTTCAGAAATTACGTAGGTATTCTTTTACCAAAATGCAATTATTTTATATCGTCCTTTTCGTTGAAGAATCTTCCAAAAGAATATGAAAAAGTATAAAAAAGAACCTTGACGTGGTCTAGACGGGGTTTAGAAAGGTTCTACGGGGTGAGAAGGAACGGTATCGATTATCGCCAATTTGGTAGAAAAAAACGAAAAATAGACCATTTTCTAAAACTTGGTATAAGGTCAGGAATACATTTCAAGGAGATGATATAAATAAAGAACGGATATGTTTTTTGAAACTTCGATGGCACGTCCCTAACCAGAATCTGGTCAAGTGCCTCCCTCCCCCCCCCCGGGCCCGTATAATGTTATGTGGAAAAACTGTAAACATAGGCGTAGCACAATTTATCGCATTTCAGGCTCGATTCGGGCAGTTTTATCTCAATCAAGCCATTATATTCGGGCAAGATCTATACTAAGCCCCTAAACATTGGACATCCCTACGCCCATGACTGTAAATGTGTTACGGTTTCAACGAAGCAGCTACAGGCCGTCTTCAGAAAATACACAGATTTTGGCTCTCGTTTCTCGATCTACCTATAATTTCTCTCTCATATACCTTCAAGTCCCAAGATTAATGTGATTCTGGTGGCTCTCCGAAGCCTCAGCATGCCAATCCTAATCACACCTAGAAATAGTTGCCCAGAACTAAACGTCCGACTTTAGCCTTCCTTATCCATTGCTGTTCCCAGAATCTAACAACAAGGGCACTATTTATACACAAAACTATTTCTAAAATGAACAAAACAAACATGACAATGCTTTTCTAGGATCAACGAAATGTTACAAGCAATAACGCAATGTTTCTAAATTCGGGAGCGGGAAATCCTGACCTTTCACTAAAACGGCTGACCAAGGGTAAATCCCTAATCATGGCAAACAAAGGCGGGGAAATCCATGCAGCAATTCTTATGCCTTGCTGATCCAACTGGGTTCAGATCCGTTCAATCATTTTTTATTTACATGCTTGCATCTTGAACAGTTTCGTTTAAATTGTATACCCTATTCACACTGGCCAAATTTTGCGTTCTGATTGGTCAATCCAACAACTCGAATTCATTTGATTGGCGCAAATTCAGAAATGTAACTTGGTCTAGACAAGATAATGGGTTTAATTTAACCACTATGGTTTAACTGTGTCAGTGTGAATGGGGTATTAGTTGTTAAAATGGGTCTGCGCGCAGGCTATTACACACTCTGATGATTTCGCATCGATAAGATTGTAACGTCGACAAGGGAAATCACCGACTGTTTTTTCCAAGAAATAAAAATAGTATTTTCAGTATTCATATGAAACCAAAGAAACAAAGTAACATTTGTTATCAATATAGAAAGCGACCTATTATTGCAAGCACCTGCAGCGAGAACCATATTTGGTTAGGTCGGTAAACAAGGAGTGGCCGTTGTAGCTCGCAGGAAGTTCAGTTTTAGCTTTCCACTTTACTCGATTTGAATTTCTTTGAATCTCTGTGAGGATTTTAGACATGTCGTTATCTGTGCCAGAAGTTGCTATGCATTTGGAACCAGTCGCTTTGGGAGACCTACATCACGGTGACCACATAGCTGTAAAGAGAAAGTTTACGGAGCTGGTGTCTGCCGAATTGAAACTTGCAGCAAACCTTGTAAAGGCGTTTGTTACTGAGGATGGCTATTATAGACACCACGGCATCTACATAAATGATGACAAAGACAAAATGGCAGTGATTGACTTTTCTGGCCAAACTGAAGAAGATGCGAAACCACGTCTGCGCCCAATTATGCAATTTTTAAGTGGATGCTCCGATACAGATCTTTTTCGCGTTGTTTATGAGAATCCAAGCGAATGTTTTTCGGTGAATGAGACGGTGAGAAAAGCGAGAAAAGCAGCGGAACAAGGAAGTAATTGGCCATCGTATCATCTTTTCAAAAATAATTGTGAATCGTTTGCTACCTTTATGAAGACTGGCAAAGCAGTTTCACCGCAGTCAATTCGAGCTTTACAAGGTATTGTTCGTATTGGTTATGTCCTTGGCTCTGCATTAGGTGGCTCACTAGGTGGTACGACTAATGCTGCAAGAATAGGTGGTGGAATAGGTGGCTCGCTTGGGTATGTCTATGCACATCGATAGCCAGAGCAAGCCAAGACAATATTCCACTGACAGATAAACTTGATGACGTTGCATGAATCGCAGGAGAAACGTTTTTGAACAACTTTAGAGTCAGATTGATTTTATCATGCATATTATATTAGGGGCACATCATTATTTGTTATATTTTGTCATGTGCTAAAAGTTTCGTAGAAGTCTCTTAAAAGATTGGAATATGCTTAGGATCTCTTAAAAGATCTCGTAAAAGAAATTGCAAATTAATGTAATTAAATTTCAAACTTTCATCTTAAAGACCAATTCGGCTAACGTTTGTTTACACCCAATTCAAGTGATCAGTCTCTAAAATTTCTTTTGATTTCCTTGACTTATTTCGTTCCATGAAAATTTGTGCTTTTAACGCAAAAGTTAGAATAACACTAAAACTACCAAAGAGTTTAGTCACATGACTTGAATTGGGTGTAAACAAACCTTAGCCGATTAGGTTCATTGCCATAGTTTTTTTGGTTTTACAAAGGGAATAACTTATTATGAAGTAACTGGCACGCCACAGAAGCCACAGAGCGTTCGTTGTTTTTCAAGTACAAAGCACAAATAATTCCTTTAGTCTGGCAGAACCATATTTACCAAAGGTGGATTTCTAAGTAACTGAGATATATTATGATACATGTTAATCTTGGTTCACACTGCTCCGTTTTTGTACAAAAAACGGAGAGAAAAACATCCGTTTTTGTGAAAGTGTTCACACTGATCCGCACAAAAACAGCACAAAAAGGAGCTTTCCGAAAACGCTGTCAAAAGTGGATATCCACGTAAACGGAGGTTTTTGAAAACGCACTGGATCAATGTGAACGCACAAAAACTAAGGTTTTTGAAAACGCTGCAACATTCAACAACGATGTTCACAAAAACGGAGTAATGTGAACGCACAAAAACGGATGTTTTTCCCTCTGTTTTTCAAGGGTGGGCATGTGCTGTGTTTTTGGTGATCCGATGTATGTCTTGGAAAAACGATTTTACCAACCCATTTTTCAGCGTACCAGTACAAATTGCGCTCTTAACAAGACTGGTTTTGGGGACATACATTTTTATAATACTCCGATAAAACCCAATTTTGACGACAAATATTGCCCAACATCCAAGAACATGAACAGTCCAAGTTAGTTGCAAAATGATATTGTTGAAGAGTTCAAAGTAAACCTGATTTTAGGGACAAACATTAACATAGTATGGGAGAAATAAACCGGTTATGTGGACATACATGGGACCACTGTCCTCACTGCAACATGCCCACCCTTGGTTTTTGTACAAAAACGGAGCAATGTGAACGGGTAGCTTGGATGCATCAAAAACGGATAATAGCAAAAACGGAGCAGTGCGAACGGGGCCTTTAACGTTCTAACTTGAGCGCATTTGAGCCAGTTTGAGCACAAGCAATACAGTGTCATTTTGTGTATATTGCCTAGTCAGCATTATATTAAATGAGATCATAGTCTAATCATTTGTTTCTTTTAACTACTTCCTATTTTTTGTTGCTTTAAGAAAATTGGACTTGACCGAAAAGACACTGAAACGAAATGTGCGTGAATTAAATTACTGCGAATTTTCAAAGTTCTCCGTAATTCCGTGCAGCTTTTATTTCCAATAAGGTACGACAGCATTTTTAGCATGTAGGTTTTCTCTAAAGTCGAGATTTACATATCGGGATTTTACTGTATTTCACAGAAACCAAGGAAAACACGCGAAAACAAAATGTTTTTCCTACAAAGAGATTTAGCTGCTGTATCTCCATCCAATGACCAAGGCACCTAACTCAAGAAAAGATCGACAGGAAATTACAACATGAAAAAATCACAAAAGATAATAGTTATTTGTGAAATGCATCTTACTTTGCTGCTGTTGTATATATTATGAACAAAAACAACACACCAAATAAACAATCAAATTAAATAAAGTAAAACCGTAAGTTATTTCTAGATGCAAGATATGATGATGGTTTTGAAATTATAATTTTAACGCTCAAATTTACTAGAAACAGGGACATATTTTTTGTATTTATTTTTAAAGCAAAGTTTTGGGGAGTGGACCAAGTGGGCATTCTAAGGAGGAAGCATACTGTATGAACCAGGGATAAATAGTGGGGATGTGAAACACATGTTAATTCCAACATGTACTATCTATGCCTGGTATGAACATATAGATGGCTTGAGAAAAGAATTTTATTGAAAGTATAACATTAAAGTTGTTAGTTTCATTTTCAAGAATGAAAACTCTGTTAAATGATTAGTTTCTTAAATTCAGTACCATGAAGGGCTTTGCTGCAGTGCAGTACCTGATGTTCAAAACTAACGGTAACCAGTGGACCTAATCGGATATATTTTCCTATAAGAAAGTTAACTCTTTACAAAAAATCAAACTGCTTGCAGATCACAAAAAAATTAAGAAACTTCAGTGCTGGGAAAAACTATTCAAGAATTTTTCATACTGTCCAGAAATCTAAAGCATTACGCTTGTTTGTTGAACTTTATTACTTGACTTATTACTTGAGTCATGTCTGGACAGGGGCATGTTTTCATAATATTGGCTTTGAAATTTTCATGAAGGCAATGAAGATCCCGCACTGATAAAAACAATTATAACTTCAGGAAACTTTGAAGAAACTGTTAAGAAACTTTTGGTACTCAAATGCTGGAAATTTCAAGAAACTTTCAGAACTGGGTCAAATCACAAGTTTCCATTAAAAATTTGTATATTGCAGACTGTAGAAAATTAAATTCTTAAATGTTGAAACAACTCAATACTCTTCTGTATACTCTACTCACTACATACTATAATCACTAAAACATTGAATCATCCTTTTCTTGTAAGCTCTCTAATTTGTGCAGATTGTTTTTCTATTTCAATACCAAGATCATTCATTTGTTCTTGCAAAGAAACTAATTTTGCATTTTGAGTGTCTTCCTTTGATTGTTCCTTTAACTGAGTTCTTTTCATTTCTACCAATAACACCATTACTGCTATACTAAATACAACAATCTCACCAAGAATATTGGCTGCAAGGTCAATAGCTGCTGTTTCTGTTAATGGTTTTACGTCAAAGTCTCCTTGATAACCCATTTGCCTCATCCGGAATCTTTGCTCTAGACTATTATACTCTGAAAATTAAGAAGAGTTTTTTAATATTCAGTCTGAATTTTTACGAAGTATCAAGTTCGATAAAATGAATTAAAATAGCCCTTTCACTGTTGAAGACAAGGAAAATCAACTGGACGTTCAAGTTGTCTGACACTTGTTCATCCGTTTTGAATCTAATCTGTGAAGACCTACAAATTGTCTTTGTTTGGCATATCATCTAAATTGATAAACAAATACATAGACAACTTGTAAGTGGAAAATTTTGTCTGTCTCGTTTTCATAGCCTGCGTGAAGATTTTCGCAGGCTACGTTTTCACATCAAATGCATTCACAGGCCAATACCTCAAACCAATAGTAAGTTTAGTGGCTCGTTATTATCAGCAGAAAAATATCTCTGGTAAGTAGGATTTCAGTATCGGTTTCTTTCACTTGGCTTGATAAAGATCAACAGATTATTCACTCTTGTAGAGAACCGAGTTCATGATCTCTTCAAATTTTCTATTTGTTGTTTACAAGTTATTATATTATAATACAGCCGTCAGTGTTTCTCCCTCATTTTTGATAAGTGCAGTCAGCTATAGGCAATTAGTCAACAGTTATAGTTCAACGTACTTTGCGCGGGTGAAGAAATAATTTTTTTGAAAATTGGACTGTTTCTGGCGCCAGTCTTGACCAGATTAGCGATTGGTTTTGAGGCTTGTTTCACAACGAGTACACCCAGCTTGAAAAGCGGCAGGGCAACCATCGTCTCCAGAAATGCCAGCAGTTGACCCTTCTTACATTTACACTTCTTGTATTATCTTCTGTGCGTGCTGGTTTCAATAAAACTGCTAAAACAAACAGATCTTGGAGACCAATGATGGAAATCTGTGTCAAAATCTTGAGAAATAAAGGTCATTTTAAAGTAGCCTCGTAATAGATAAAAGGCCATTATTAATCTACCTCGTTTCTAATATTATGAAAAGGATGCTCAACTCATTACATTCGTCGTAATTTCTCTCTTCTACTGAACTGATACAATCCCAACAACTCTAACACACTGCTCTAACATAATTACTAGTTCAATTCAATGAGGAGTATGAGTTAAGGGGCTTATGTAGTAAGACCAAAAGAAAGCTTTTTCAACAACAGAAAACCACAACACAAACAGAAGCACGAGGGGAAGTAGATTCTTGGCAAGTTCAAGATTTGAAAGAAAGACCAAGTTCTTTGAGACAAAACCATACTCAAAATGCCTTTGAAAATCAAAATCGTGTACTGGTATGTATTATTGCTTCTGTGTGTGTTGTGGAAAAATACGAATAAAACAAACGCAGGGGAACCTTTTTTGCAAACAAATCAGGCCAAGTCAGCGTTGCGTCAGCATTTTCAGATTCTTTGGGCGAAAAATTGCCTCGCACAACTGAAAGCGGCAAAGGTTTTAAAGTAATATAAAAGCTCCACCTGCCGCCATGAAATCATTGCAGATGATACGGCAAACATTGTTCTTTGGTATAGAATAGAATAATATTGATCATTGCTATCATCACAGGAAGGCCACAGACAGGACCAGAGTGAGTTGCAATCCAAAGGTCATGATGTGATGTCATGATTGCACATTGCAGCTTTTGGAATCACATCAGTAACGATCATAATAGAGTAATAAAGAATTTATTTGCAAAGCCTTGAATTCAGTAGAAATTGCATTGAACAATTGTAGTATGATCGGTCAGTGAAAGCTATACTAGTTTCAAGACGTGACCAATAATCTCACTATTGTGTTGAAGTAATCAGTAGGGATTGCATCACTGTTTTACCTGTGTTACCAGGTTGAAATAATTGTGCTGCATGCCAAATATATTTGGAGCGAAGTCAAAATTTACGGTTGTAAATTTTCTTTAAAGGTGTGCAAAGTGGATGGGGTATTTCAGAAATTTATGCGTAAAAACACGTGCAAATTTATCGAAAAGTAACTTCTGTGCAATCTTAATTCATTCAATTCAATTCAACTTTTTTCATAGAATACAGGGCTAAAATGCAATTAGGATTACAGGTATATATGAAAAAGATCTGTATCCTATACAACCAGTAAAGCATTAAAGCATATCTAGCTTTGCCGTTAAATTAGAATGTTGTAAAAAAGAAAAAGAAAATATGAGTATATATATATACATGTTTTTTTATACGAAGCTGGTTTATAAGAAACTAAGGATGGCCGAAAATTTAAGAAACTCTAGTGCTATATATGTTCGGAAGAGCTAAGAAACTTTCAAAAGCAAAATTCAAAGAATATTATGATAAATATGTCATTGAGCCCTTATTCTTGAGTAATATTAACTTTAACGGTTTTATGTTTTGAACGTAATAGAACACTTTTTCTTCCCACCTGATGCTTTCTGTGTCAAAAAACATACCTGCAGCAGTGTTGGAAACTACATGATAATTCATGCACTTAAAAAATAGGAAAAAAATTCAGAAACTTTTAGTACTAACATGCCAAAATGTTCATGTTAAATTAAGGAACTTTTAGTACTATGGCCTTATTCCAAGTTTCTTATGTGTATATAAATGTATCAAGTATTACAGCATTGTTGAAAGACATATTTTGGCCTGCAAAATGTTTCCATTCTCTTTAAATTTGGGGCACAGTTAGCAACTTTCTATCCTGGCTGTTATATTGTTATTCTGTTGTCATATGATGCTCCTGTAGAGTATAGTACCGGGTGTCCCAAAAAAAAGTACACAGATTTGGTCGACCCTAGTGATGAGAATTTAGTGCACATCAATCTGAAAACATTTTTAAAACATACCTCGATAGTCAACTTGAACATAGATACGTACCTTGCTTGTTGATATTGATGCTTTGAGAGTTGAAATATTAATCTTCAGAGGACAAATTTGCCTCCAACTTGAAACCAGAGCTTTGGCGTTTGGGCCTAAGCAAATTCTTAAAGCACAGTGAATAAGTCAACAATAGACTTGAAAAAATTTGGAACATGAGGAGAAAAATTAAAAATTGCAAAACAGATACGTTTTAAAAAGTATAATTTACGTGAAACTTATCATCAAGGGAGCTCCAAAGTAAACATCATTCATTTTAATATCAACAACTGATTTCACGACTTAGGCCAAAACACAAAAGCTCTGGTTTGGAGGTTAAGGCAAATTTGTGCTTTGAAGATTAATATTTCAACTCTCAAAGCATCAATGTCAACAAACAATGTATCTATGTTCAAGTTGACTATCAAGGTATGTTTTAAAAATGTTTTCGGATTGATTTACGCTAAATTCTCATCGCCAGGGTCGATCAAATCTGTATACTTTTTTTTGGGACACTGGGTATGTCTTAGAATAAATGACAGAATTCAAATGAAAACCTACATGTGCTGAAGGGCAACCCAACGTTTAGAATATGAAAACAATAGGTGCATTTCTTTATAACATCTTAGACCTTCTTCCAGTTATCTAATTTCTGAAATGTTACCCCTCTTTAATTTAGTATTTAAAAAACCCAATTTAAAATCTAATTCTGTTTTCTTTGCAGTGGTGCCTGAGGGTACGGAGGAAAGGTTTGTTCTAGCAACTTATTATGTAATATGATTTATATACAGCATATTTTACAATATTTAATAAGTTATATATATACATAGCAAATATTTTGGCTTATGCCCCCTTGGTCCCCTTATGTCTTACAATTGGCAATTGGTAAACAGTAACAGGTAAGCCAACAAATTGTGAAAACAAAGAAATTCATGGAAATGAAGTAAATAAAAAAAGAACAGAAAATCTAAAATAATCACCATTTCCAAATCCATGTTTCTAGTATAGAAAGCTGAAAAGTGAGCTGGAAAAGAAATTCCCTGGCAAACTTGAATTTGATTCAGAAGCAACAAGGAGTGCAACTGGCTACTTTGAGGTTGAAATTGTTGATTCTGCAACAATTCTTCATTCTAAAAAGGTATATATTACTACAGTTAATAAAGCATGATTTGTACAAGTGTATGTTACCGATTCCATTTGAAACGGCTGATATAGGTGATGTGTTTTAAAATCCTTAGAAGATGAATGATGTGTTTGTCATTACTCTACCGGGAAATCGTAGCAAAAATAGTGGCAAATGTCTTGTTTAGTAGCCAATATATTCAATTAGATATGAAATTTACCTGGCTTTAATTTGCCTCTCTTTTCTGGAGTTATGGCAAATTTTCTCAGGAATGCTACTTCAAAAAGTCTAAAATAACGGCTAAAAATCATGATCAAATGTTGTTGGCTTTCCTGCCTCACAGCAGTGACAATTACCTGCGTTAGCAAGTATTATCCTCTTGAGAGGGTGGAATCGCCTTAAGAATAAATTTGTTACGCTAGTTAGATTACTTTTCATTCTTTCAAAAGGAAAGCTTGCTAAAATGTGTGCAAATCTTGTCCACAAAATTTGATCATGATTTTATGCCGTTTTTTTAAGTTTTTCGAAGGGACCTTCTCAACAAAATCCCTTGTAAAATCGGAACAGAGTGACTGATTTCAGCCAGGAAAAGTTCTAAAATTAATTGCAAATGTTAGCCATTCAATAAGATATTAATAAATATTATTGATTTCATATGTAGGAAACAGGAGCCTTCCGAACGGTGTGCGTTTTTCTGACTCACCTGGTAGTTCTTCCACTCTGCTTTCTTGCTGTTCACAGTTACTAATAGTCTGTCATAATAGCATTGAATCTTTAAAAAGCTAGTGAAAATTATTAATTACATTTCCTCTGAATTTAATAGCTTGGAAGGAATTTAATTTATTTACCGTAATTCCAAAGTGCATTTGTTGATGTCATTTGTACTTTCAGTATTACAGCACTTTTTGTATTTCTGCTAGTTTTAAAGGTGAGACATCATCAAATTACTGGATTAAAAGCCAGAAAAGCTACAGACGTTTACTTACTACTATATTGTAGTCCTTCATCAACTAAAGGTTCCCTTGAGGATTCTGCTATGTTTCCTCAATCAGTTTCGATGTTATGGTACTCTTGTCAAAGTTTTAAATGAGTCCATTTCTTACTTCTTTTCATAAATGTAAAAAAATATAATTACGAAAATACTAATCTTACCAAAAATGCGCTTTCTGGAATTATATACGGTAAATAACATAAAGTTTCCTTTCAAGCCATTTAATCTAAAGAAACATGTATCCTAGCTTTTTCGAAGAGTCAATTCCTAGATTCTCAAAAATAGCTTCCAAGCAAATTTCTAAAAAGTGTAGGATGGTATGACTGATTTTGGTGAAATTTATTTTCAGATCTAGATTTTAACTACAGAACAATGATCATTTCTTTTGCAAACGCTATAACAGTCGAAATAATGATTGCTTCACAAATTTTTATTAGAATGGTGATGGTTATGTAGACAGCTCAGCAAAAATGGAGAAGATTGTTAAAGGAATTGAAGCAGCCCTTCAATAGTGTGATGCAATAAATTTTAAAGATATGTAAGTTTAAAAAATAATATGCAAATTGAATAGTGCTTTTTCAATCCTATTTTTAAAGAACTGTTTTAAAGGGGCTTCGTCTCCCCAATCTGTAAACAAATCTGTTAACAGCATTGTTTTAGGCACATGTCCATTGTCTTCTGCAGTCTGTTTGGTGGCTTCACACAAGCCACCAAAAAGTGACCATTAAAAATCCACTTATATCCAAGCAATCGTAGATGATATGAATGTTTGGTTTGTTCCTCCGTGAAGTACAAGAATTTATCTTCAAAATAGCGCTTTCAGTTTTGAAAAAGGATGATTATGTGTTTTGCTTATCAAAAAACTGCGAAATCACCGTTTCGACCGAAATTTGGAGATGGAGCCCCTTTAAATGTTTACGTCAGGATGGAAAATGTTGTTCTCCCTTTTAGAGTATCTCTTAACTTGAAAGCTCTGATGCTAGTCTTTTTAATCATTTCAAGAGATTTATTTACAGAAAAACTACACGTATTTTTCATAAGAAACTCTTTGCAAGAAACTCTACTCTCAGATCGCCTCAAAAAGTAAGAAACTCGAGTACTGGAAAAATACTACTTCAGAAACTTTTTTCTTCGTTTCAAGATTTTTTATTTCACATGAAGAATACTTCCGCTTGTTTCGGTACTACTCGAGTAATGTATAAACAAAGGCGTGGTTTCATAAACTGGCCATGAAATAATCACGAAGGCACAGTAGATTACACCGCCGATAGATACAACGTGAGTTTGAGGAACCTTTTAAGAAACCGTTAAGAAACTTTCAACTCCAAATCTGATAATTTTAAGAGACTTTCAGGACAGGACCAATTTCTTAGGTTCTTACAAAAAATACGCGTACCTGGCCACATCGTGAGACGGTTGATATCTCTATCTTTTCCCGTGCCATTCTCGTCTCACAAAACAAATCAAGTGATTCATTGATAATTAAATTCAACCAAACAGTAAAAATCACATTTTATTTGCAGATATTCCAGCAGCATTTCAACTTGACTACCTTGTTATGATGGAGATTGCAGAAAAACTGGTTAATCTTGTTTTGTTCTTCTCTTGATGGATTCAAGGGAAAAAGTTCAAAGACTCTGGAATATAATTGTATTAATCTTATAACTATATACACAAATTGAGTATATTTAATTGGTCACTAATTGTCTGTATGTTGTTTTTTAAACTTTTGTGTCATGTAATTGTATTGCAAAGCGAATGTTGAACATACTGCTAGATGTTGGGTTTTTTCTTACGTGGAGTTCTACAAGTTTGTGCAGTTCTTAATCGTAATAATGATTAATAGACCATTTTGACATTTAGAAAAAGAGTCTGGGGAGAACAATATTTTTCTGGTAAAGGGTGGACACAAATCTGGTAAATGGCTGCCACGGGGCTTTAACGAATGATAGATTTTAGCGCAGTTCCATATACCACCGGCAAGAAATGCCTGCACGTTCATCTTTGATTTAAATTCGCAAAAGATCTCCTTTTTAAGATCTTACTAGGTACTTTGGAAGCCCATTTACAAAAGTGAACTAAATTTACGTTTAGGGCATTTAAAAATTTAGAAAACTGACAAGAAACTTTTGATAGCAAAATCGTCCCGAGATTTAAGAAACTTGTTACCAGACCTGGTCCTAAGTTTCTTTTGAAAAAATGAATGTCTTTCGATTACAAACAGAACAAGATACAAGAGATTTTCCGACATTTCAACTTGAAATCTTTTACCACTAAACTCATGTATACATTGATGGTTGCATACCAAAACTTCTAAAAAAGTTAACATTTTCAATCGCATTTTAAATGAAGTAAAATGAGAAAATACACAGAAACGTGTAAACTTTACGAGTTGTTGACTGATAGAAAATACTCTCATCTCGGTGAGCAAGGGCGAATTTTGTAAAGCAAAACACCAGGTCTCCGATAGGACAAAGCGATTTGCCTTTTTAAGGAACATATCTCGCACCTTTGAGGACAGATGACGGAGATATAAGATTACTTAAGTTAGGGGTCTGGTCTGGGCAATCTGAATATAGCCTGTTATATTTATTGCTAAATTGTATTTGATGATCTCAAGAGATGATCAAACCGATNTTGAGGACAGATGACGGAGATATAAGATTACTTAAGTTAGGGGTCTGGTCTGGGCAATCTGAATATAGCCTGTTATATTTATTGCTAAATTGTATTTGATGATCTCAAGAGATGATCAAACCGATTTAGATCGCTATATGTCCGTCATTTTTCTTTAATCAAATAAAAATAAAGACAGCAAAAAAGTATGGTTGGTTGCACTAAAGATGTTAAATTCTTTCGTGGGAACCGAAGATCGCTTTGTCGTATGGGAAACCTGAATGCTTTGTTTCCCAAACTTCACCCTTGCTTTTTGGGAGTGTATCTGATGCACTCTTTAGGGCAAACCGTACACAAAATCTATAGAGTGAAGATAACATAAACAAAATCTGAAGTCTCTTTGCTATTATCTCATTCAGAAATACATTTGTGCGCAATTTAATTGTTCTAAATTTACAATAATTTACAGGAATTATCTTGCAAAATGTTACTAAAACGTCAGCCTTTATAAAATGTATCATCTACAAAATTGGATCAATTAAACTCTTTTGATATTTTCATACAATACTAAAAAATATCCTTCAACATTGTGATAATAAATGTTATTAGGACTAAATTGAAAAATATCCAGTTCCAAAATACCTAATATAAAGTGGGGGTGAAAGTGTTCCAATCAGGGTAGAATGATACCGTAGAATAAAGATTTTAATGTTCTGCCCCTTGAAGAAAATTCTAATGATGGATAAACATAGTGTCCCTTAGAAAAGCACCATTTGGTCCATCTTGTAAATCATTGATGACGTCATGCAGATTCAATTCAATCGCAATCTTGTAACGTAATTTCACTTCTCTGAGATGTGACAACATTTTCCTTAGGTTCTCGCTCATGTGACCACTGATGCGTTCTGAACGATACCTGCAAGTAAGCAGATGGATTGCATTATTGTAAATGGATTGCGTTATGATTACACGTAACTTGTTTATCATAGGCGCTGAATCTTGAACAATAGAAATTCTAACCGAGAGAACAATAGAAGCCGCTGATTTTGGTCTTTTTACATGGTTTTAACCACTCTTCGCAAAATTAAAAACTACGGAAGGGAAATTAAGATTTTCGACATTTTTTTACAAACTTGTTCCTAATACTTGGGTACATTCCAAATCAAAGGGGGCTAAGGATTATCGCAAAATCTGGAGGAATTGCAAAGACTTAGAACGACCCCAATCTTCCAGCCCTCCAATCTAAAGTCTGTCTCAAATTAGATGTCGAGTGAAATTTGCGATAACGCAAAATTACTCATACAAAACACTTCAATGGTTGTTATTCGCGGACATTTTCACGTGACATCTAATTTGAGACAGACTTTTAAGTCTCTGCAATAAATTCTATCATTTTTTCCTCCATTAATTTAGAAATTATGATTGAAGAATCCATGGTTAAAGTAAATCACCTTAAGTTCCTTTCAAGTCATTCAATCNTATTCATACAGACGACATGTCACGAGACTTGATCAATTCGCGCTAGAAGATCAGACTTTGGGTAAATGAAGCCATTACAAAGTATACACTGGGATTTGGAGAGTGTCTCGTTTATTTATCGCAATAAACAAATTCAAAAAGCTTGGAAGCTGCTCAAATTATTCAAAGACTTTAACAGATAGATAGGCGAATGTCTAAAAGGAAGGTTGACTTTGAAGGAGCAACGAGGAACTTGCAGCCGACAGAGTTTGTGGCGTAACTACGAAATTGTCGATACAAAGGCAAGTTTTTCACAGCTTTCTTGACCTAAATTTGTGTTTTTCTTTTAAAAACAGCATGTTCGTGTGTCTATTTCATAGGTTTAGGTCCGACTGACAATTGCTACCTATCCTTTCCCTACTCACTATCGCAAGGTAGAATAGAGGAGCAATTTTATGCAACTTTAGCAAATTTCCTATAGAAACCTATAGACACTTTCTGAAGATTTACCCCAAAACAAGATGGCGTCGTGTTTTATACGCTGCTTTGACGTCATGCCGTCTGTATCAATAGACACATTTGAAAAATCATTAAAATTCTATTATTACTCCTGTCATCAAAATTTCTTCCTGCTCTGTAAATTAATAATTGAAAGTAATACAAACTATTTTTTCATTACTTAAACGGTAGATCATAAAATCTTGAAAAAAAACAGATCTTGAACCATGCTCAGAATGCAGCAAATATAATTCACCTCATAAAAGTCTTGATGGTTACGTAGTAGTTTGGTGACGATTAACTTGTCTAGGCCAATTATCTGTTTCCCTGTTGGAATCAATTGAATTTGCAATTCTGCCAAACGTGCCAATTTTCGACAGTGAGTGGAACGTCGTAAGCAATCAACCTAATAACGTGAAGGAAGTGTAACGTTAAAAAATTTCTCATGGAAACGTACGAGGGCGAAATGTCCTCGAAAAATTTACAATTCTTCCAACATGATTTTTATATTAGCCATTCTGAAGAAGAGTCTAGAAAGAGCGATATTTTTCCTACGTTTCGTAGAATGTTTCAAATTAAAACATTCGAATTCATAATTTTAAGAGACTAAATGACCTAACTATACAAAATCCAAGCTGAAGCCTCAACAGTGATAAAACCCTTATCCTAATCCTACAAGCTAATCCTAACCCTAAACCAACCCTGACCTTAAAACCATAACCCCAAAAACTAACCCTAACCCACTCCATAACTGTCATATCTCTCAGGCTGCTACTTTGCCGGAAGAATAATCATAAGGTTCCCAATGACTATTGATCCGACAATTTGTCGGAACAGTAACAACGGCGTAAAATTTATGGCATCAAATCATAGTCAAAACATTACCTTTCGATAATTTCCAGCAGCGTACGTAAATGTCCTTGCAATTTCTTTCAGGTCACCTTCCAAGTCCTTCAAGGATCCTGAAGATACAAATAAATCAGGCTGTGAAACACTTTTCAGTTTTAAACCCTTGCCAAATGAGCAGAGTACGGGAACAAATTTGATAAATAATAGAGACGTTAAATAGTCTGGAAGCCAGAGAGATATTTTGTAAATTGTGAGCTAGCTAGCTAGCTTTGAAATATGACATCAAATCAATACAAGCGACTTGCAGAGACACTGTTTTCTATCCAAGTCATGATTTCAGATCTTTCAAAGAAGGCTTAAAAATTGTGTCACAATCGAATGCTCGAAATCACAGAAGCAAGGCAATCTATGTTTCTTTGAAAAATCTCGCTCAGAAACAGAAACTTCTCAATCTTTAACCTACAGAACAAAATAGTTATCGCCTCGGTATACTAATACCACAACATCGTAGTTATCGCTATCGATAGACCTGTCGAACGCTTTCACTAAGACTCATAATCATATACATACACAGAAACTGAAATAATTATGCGACTTTGACACAGTCATTTCTAGGCCTATGAAACGCGCATTGACTTAATCTCTCTGGTCATTTCATCAGTAATTGCGGATGGCCTAAGCAAAACCCCGATGATAAAACGGCTCAAAATTTATGTGTCCAGTGCTAGAAGATGGGGAAACAAACTGTGAGTGCAAAGATTACTGTTTCTTTTAGCCATGAACTGGAGAATCTATCACTACTATTCGTTTAAATACTGTGATCTGATTGCCGTGACAGCAAAACCGAAACCGATCGAAAAATTAGTCCAGTTTTTGTGTACGAGTCCTAGTTTGAATTGAATTGAATTGAATTGAGGGATGAAGAGGGTAATAGCTAGACAGTATTAGTAGTAGCGATAACTAGGACGCAAATCATAAGTCTAACACGACTGTACAAAAAGAACATTCGACACAATCAGATTTTGGTGAGCTTCTAAACAGTGATAAATTTTGGGTCAAGTGTTGGTACATCAGTTAAAAAAAAGAAAAATTAATTTACCAGAAAATTTATCTTTNTACTATTCGTTTAAATACTGTGATCTGATTGCCGTGACAGCAAAACCGAAACCGATCGAAAAATTAGTCCAGTTTTTGTGTACGAGTCCTAGTTTGAATTGAATTGAATTGAATTGAGGGATGAAGAGGGTAATAGCTAGACAGTATTAGTAGTAGCGATAACTAGGACGCAAATCATAAGTCTAACACGACTGTACAAAAAGAACATTCGACACAATCAGATTTTGGTGAGCTTCTAAACAGTGATAAATTTTGGGTCAAGTGTTGGTACATCAGTTAAAAAAAAGAAAAATTAATTTACCAGAAAATTTATCTTTGATAACACGAATTTGTTTCTCTCCTGTTTCTTCTAATTGTTCTCCAACTTCTCTGTACATTCCAAATCGCTTTGAGAGCATATCCATCTTTTCTGTATCATTTTCATGATGCTTCTTTATGTAATCAAGCAATGCGCTTTTCAACTGCGACTCCTAAAAAATAAACAACATGAAAAAGTCAGACAACTGGATACTTTATTCCTTCAATATATCATTTACATTTTTTTTAGGCTGGGGTACTCTATCGTACCTAACATGCATCCTCATCTGCTTATCAATTAAAAAAACAAACATTTTAAATCTACCTCCCCCAGCCCCCGGAGCTTACCAACTCTCCTCTCTTTGATCAAATCCATTTTTTTTTAATTCAACGAAATAGTTATTTGATTTTGAAGCATACTGTGCAATCACATTTGATTAACTAGTCTACTTTTTATACCACACTACTGATTAATTTGGTTCCTTTTGTCGCTAATAAGCTCTTTTATCACGTATGGATGCACGTATGGATGGAACTTAAATATGAAATTGTAAAATATGGCTTTCTTACTAAAATACACGATGTTTCGTACAATACAGTTGCACAAAATATCCAAGTTTTTCAAGCTAAAAGCTATAAAGTACGTTTATTTTATCCGTAAGAATAAAATAAAACAGCAGTTAACTCTGAAATCAATTTGGGCCTTGAAACAATCACCCACAAAGAAATAAATTTCTAGTGATTTTTCAAACGTTGCAATTCTTTTAGGTGACCCGGTACAAGANCATCCTCATCTGCTTATCAATTAGAAAAACAAGCATTTTAAATCTACCTCCCCCAGCCCCCGGAGCTTACCAAATCTCCTCTCTTTTATCAAATCCATGTTTTTTAATTCAACGAAATAGCTACTTGGTTTTGAAGCACACTGTGCAATCAGATATGATTCATTAATCTACTTTTTATACCACACTGCTGATTAATTTGGTTCCTTTTGTCGCTATTAAGCTCTTTTATCACGTATGGATGGAACTTAAATATGAAATTGTAAAATATGGCTTTCTTACTAAAATACACGATGTTTCGTACAATACAATTGCACAAAATATCAAAGTTTTTCAAGCTAAAAGCTATAAAGTACGTTTATTTTATCCGTAAGAATAAAATAAAACAGCAGTTAACTCTGAAATCAATTTGGGCCTTGAAACAATCACCCACAAAGAAATTTTTAACAACAGTAATACAATCAATTTCTAGTGATTTTTCAAACGTTGCAATTCTTTTAGGTGACCCGGTACAAGGAAGCAAAATTGTTTATGAAAATACTTACTTTATCGATATCTTTTCTGAAAAGAAGTTCGAAGTGGTGTACTTCATCTAATGCTTCGAAAATGTACGACATCTCCTTAAATCTACCAATGCCTGTCAGGATTCGCACCTGGATGAGGGAGAACAATATTAAATGTAATTAATTCTGTGCGCCACACCGGACAAACATACGAGAAATGAGAAACTGCGTACAAGGAAGGCTACATGAAAACATCGAAGGCAAAATTTCATGTTCACGATGAAGTTCACAGCTTGCTAAACATTTAGCGATAGTGGCAGACACTTGTGTGTGAGGACAAATCACTCCTCCAGAAAGCGGACGAGATTTTTACGAAAGCAAAAGATTTTTAGGTACTTTCTGCCTGGAAAAACAATTTCAACAAAGGTGGACAAGACTTTTAGGGAGTGATTCGTTCCTGGTGTGGTAGGAACTAGCATGTGTATTCGATTAACAACATTTTGTGATTAGTGCGAAAGTGTATTTTGAAGGTCTGAAGACTGAGCTCTCTTTCTTTCAACAAGACAATCAATCTCATAAAGGCTCGAGAGAAATTTCCCAAAACCAGGATACAGGCACAGTTGAAAGAAAAACAATGGTCACAGAAATCCCTTTGTTTATAATTGCATGTCCCTTTGTTCTCTTCAGGCACAGTTGAAAGAAAACAATGACCACAGAAACCCTTTGTTTATAATTGCTTGTCCCTTTGTTCTCTGAGGTAAAAGATGAAATGGTAACAAAACAGCAAAACATTACCATTAATGAGAACGCTTTTGCATTGATGAGCTGCAGCGTGCACAGACGAGCAATTCGTAAAACTTCTGAAATGCCTTCCATGTTGCAAGCAAGGGTGAAACAGTCATGTGCACGGACAAGTAGCTCAACGTGAGCCTCCAGAACTAGGGAGGGATAAAATCATTACTCTTGATGAAATACACATAATTACTGGCTGAGACAAATGTATTCACTGTTTGTAAAATAACTGAGTGATTTCCAAAGTGCATTCAAGTGTTTGGCACTACATCCCCCGCCATAGCCCGTTTAGCTATTCAGAAAAGAGTGTGGATCGGGGGAGGGGGAGGGGGGAAGTCTTACGTATAGAGTAATACGGGGTTATGCCTTTTTCTAGGCATCTACGGATTTGTGTGCACGCATTTTAAGATTCTCCCAGATTTATGGGTACTCTTCTTAAAATACAAATAGCACAGCCCCATATTACCTATACAAAAGATGCCCCCCCCACCTTGTAGACTTGTTTGTGTCAATTTGATATCTAATGACAAATCAGTACAACTGTCCTTATAATCAAACATTAAATCACATACCACTGACATCATCTTCATTTCCTTCTTCAGAAATCCCCATCGATTTGGCTTCATCTAGTAAATGTATGCCAAGAACTGATGGTTTCTGCACGAGTTGCACCAAGCGTGAAATCTCATGTGTATTGAATTTCATCGTGTCCGCGTATTCATCCGTGGTCATACCAGCGACGCCTGTTGCACGAGAAATAAACACATCATATTGATTTTGCACTCGGGAAAATTTCAAGCAAACAGAATTTTGTATTTCTTAAACATGGTTCTGGAAGAATGAAGATCAACAATTATTTTATGCTGGCTCTACTCTACCAGGTCACCGAAATTTGATTTTTACTGATCTTGAATACTTTCTTTTTGTGCATTAGTTTTTTCTTCTTTATGAAGGTTACTTAAAGGGTCCGTCTCGAAAAAATCCCTCATAATTTCAGAACAGAGAGGCCGATAACAATCAGGTAAATTTTATGATCGATTTGAACATGTTCACCACTAAATGGACATGTTATATATTTGCCAATATTTGCCAATATTATCAATATTATCCAGGGAGCAGTGACCTTTCAAACGGGGATTGTTTTTATTGAATCACCCGGTACAGGAATGGTTTGAAAAATCCTTACCAATGTTCGACCTTGACTGGATCCATCTGATGACAATCTTGGCAACTAAAGCTGCAACCTGTTAAAAGAGCAAACATTAAAATTAAAAAAGTGATACGAAGCATTCTCTTTAATTCCAAACTTCAGTTGTTCTTTAATGAATAGAAGCATCTAACGTTGTTTCATAGTTTTACAAAATTATAAGTTTACAAGCTTACAGCAGTGTCGTAGAGGAAAAGAAATTCGTTAAAAAGAGCTCAAAATCTTTTATTGTTTGCCATATCATAACACACACAAATTTTGGAAAATACTTACGCCGCAAAAAACAGACAGTCACAAATCATTACAACAACTTCCGCAAAACTCAATTCAGTCTTATTGATAAATGAATGAATGAATGAATGAATGAATGAATGAATGAATGAATGAATGAATGAATAACTAAATGAAGACACGAATGAACATATTAAAGAAAGAATCAATTAATTAACTGCCTAAAGAATTCTTTAATGAATAAATGTTTTCCACCAAACCTCTTCATCTTTCAAGCCAAATGATCTAATGTATTGTCGGCAAATTTGTCTTTGTTGGTCCATATCACTGTAAATCACAAGCTGCAAAACTTCGAACGGATCTCGAATCACGATATCTTCATAACTCATGGACAGCATCTAAAAATAAAAAGGTTACACTAATTTTTTTATAAGAAACCTACGATAAGAAACTGTAGTAGCCTCTTCCAGAAAATCAAGAAACTCGACTAGAAACTATCTGAGGTCAATTCGAAGTTAAGAAACTTTTCAATTTTTGGTTATGACTTGCTTGTGAAGTGTTTTTAAACAAAATGTGTATTACCAACCCAAATAATACCAAAAAGTATAATTTTTGTTTATGATTTGATTCTTTCTTGTAATTCTCTGGGCTCAAAAGTTATATTAGCTGTCCTCAGTGAATTGTAATAAATTGTGAGATTCAATTTCATCAAAATTGAGAAACTGTAAGAGAAACTTTTACTATAAGAATTGGGCCCTAAGCTAAGAAACCCTCCTACAAAGTTCAGATCCAAGTTTTTTTTTTAAATGAGTGTATTTATTATTACATAGATTCAAGTGTGCCACAAATTATCGTTTTGATGAAAAAAAGGTTCACATGTAAACCGGTCCACTGAAAGTGGCTGATAAAAAATGACCATATGGTTTGCCGAAAGCCTATAATTTGGTACAACAGGCACAATTGGTGAAACGGATTATCATGTCACCATCAACAATGACAATTCTTTTAAACTTTGCTGTGGAATGAAGAACAAAATTTTTTCTTTTCTCATAAGCAGCATCAACGAATCTTTCAAGCCTTTCAAAATCGTTCCCAATCAAAACATTGCTTGACCGTGGCCTTCGTATATGTTTCATTATGAATCAAGCCGTTGATTGTTAGTTTTAGGGAATTTTCAAATCGGAAGTATTTCCAAATCTTCGCACCATTATCGAAGGGAAAAGGTGGACGCCTTCGAATTGATGAAGAAAAGCCCCAAGATTCTGACCCGCACTGCTCCTTTAAGACAAGATAATTCGGAGAAAAAAAAGATTCTGCACAAATATTCAAAGTTTTCTGCACCGTGGCCTAGATATTGAGATGAACATACCTTTGATATTTTAAAACTGACGAGCACTCTTTCGCAACATTTTCTCCCCTTCTTGCATTTTGACATCAATTTCTCGATGGCATTCTGAACTTCTTCGACAAGAACCCAATCCTCCATGAAGAAACCAGGGCTTGCTGCACTTCCTGGGGTGCTTAATGATCTAGCTAGTGATGTATTTGGGTCGTAGTTTCCCGAAATTGAAAGACTTCGTGCAGGGGTTTTCGCTAACATCGACTTCGTTTTGTCATCTAGGGATTCCACTTGTTTTGTCCCTTGAGCAAGATGTATGGATGACTGAGAAAAAAATATATATCAGATTACTCAGCGCAGGATAAGAGATTTAAAGTGTCCTCCAAATAGGGGGGCAGTTGACTGATTTCCTCGAGTTATTCCTTGAAACTATCATATATACATGGAGGCAATAGGTCAAGATCTCTTGAAAGAATGCTCCAAATTCATGCAATGGTCTAACTTTTCCAACCATGTTTGGAAAGCTGCAAAATTCGAAGAAGAATCCCAAATTCTGACAGGAATCAACAAGCTTTGAAGCTGAAGTTCTGCAGCAATAGGATATAAAAAGTTACCTGAAATGTTTAAAGAAAATAATGTTCTTACCAACACAAATTCAAGGTCCCGTGTTGTTCTTCCAAACAGTGACGAAACCCTTTTTGCTTGAGCAACTTCACAATTATCTAACAGTTGCCCAATAATGACGTCAAAGGCTTCTTTTTCCTGTCAAAACAAAACATAATATTATTTACATACCACATTTTTCTAAAATCAAATAAGGCTGTTTAAGGATCCTTCGCTTCACATTAAACGGACTTAATGGATCCGGAACACATCAACAGCTTCTACCCTTGTCTTTAAGTAGCTATTGGATCTGGAATTTTCATCTCCGGGGACAGACGGTGGCTAGAATTTGGCAATGCTAAAAAGTTTCCATAAGATCGATCCCAAGATTTTTGGAGTCTTTATCAAAATCACGATGATTTAATGCCATTCATGGGACAATGGCGAAATTTTGACAGCTAAAAATTATGCCTTACCATCTCACTCCACTTGTTTTCTTCTTTGTATTCACTAGACCCATCCTCTTCAGTAAACAAAAGATTATCTCTACCATTGTTATTTCCTTGGCCTAATTCACTTCCATTACGTTTTCGTTTGTTCAGCAGTTCAGATATCTTGTGGTTACAGCTTCTGCTTGCTTTCCCTGCTTGTTTTGTTGTTTCCTTTTCACGTTCCTGAGATCAAAAAGTAGATTCAGTATGTTAAACACTCCTCTGATCGGTAGAACCCGCTGTTAACTGCTTTGCAAAGCAAAATTATGACACAGAATACTGAAAGCTGATTCGTTACACTTTGTTCAGAACGAGAACGGTCTGATGCCAACCGAAAGATATATTGTGATTTAATGCCCAGTGTGTTTTGGAATGAGCCAATCAGAAACAGCCCAAGCTATTGATCTTGTGTTATAAACACTAATTAGCGCCACGAAAAATCAGCGTTGACAAGTGAGCAGAAACTTGTCTTTGAAGTTCTCGCCAATCACTTTTCTACGGTTACTTTAAATAGATACTCACAGTTCAGAGCAATTTTCAACTTACAGAAACTCCTCAAAGACCCATTGCTAACCATAATCCTTTGCGCGCCGAATGAAAAGCAAAACAAAAAGAATTTAGGCTAGAAACGACTTTCGTATCATATGAAAGTCGAGTTTGGGCCCGTAAAGGATCATGGTTAGCAATGGGTTCTTACTTTTGGATTATAACAGAGGCTAAGTTAATCATCAATTCAGCAATAAGTCCATTAATCAATAAAAAATTGACTGTGTTACTTACATTGCCCTTTTTACTGACTTCTTCGTGTATTCTTAATAGCCAGACCTGTTTCTCCAATTGATTCAGCTTGATTTCCTTAGCCTGGTCAGCATTCCGTTCATTATCCATGCTGTTCCGTTCATTATCCATGACTGTTTGCTCCTTGTCTTTTGCGTACCAACTGAATGCGATTGCTAGCAGCAAAGCCTTTTCTTCATACGGTAGTCCTTGAGATAATTGTCCTTGTTCCTGAAAACGTATATGGAACATAATTCAGGTCCGTTCTTTCATAACACGTCATTGTTCATATATAAGAACAAAAGAATATTCCATTCTCAGCCTTTACAGCCCCAGTGATACTTTCCCAAACATTGCTTGACAAGCAGAATAAAGCATCATTTGTTCGGCAAAGTTTTCTGCGAAACTTCACAAGAATTAACTCCGGTTATTTACCTAACTGAGTTTTGCAGTTTGATCATTATTTCTAATTTCTAAGATTACGTTCTTTTATTTAATTTTTACATTTCTAATTGATCATAACCAAATTACCTCAAAAAATCCACCAGCAACTGAAGGAGAACAGTTGCACTTCTTGAGTTTGGCATCAGATTTAAACCAGAATTCTAACCTTGCCTCGGAATTTTGCCATAAGACAGAATCCTTTATCTCGTGTATTTCTTTTTTCACCTATATAAATAGAAACAATTGAGATCGATAACGGGTAATCAAAACGAAAACTTCGGGCTGCCACAGTTTTTTACCGCTCCAATCAGAGAGCAGAAGTAGGGTTAGTGTTCTAACTGGCTGATCTACAAATCATTTAACGATATGAGTCCTGGTCCGACCAACGTTTACAGCTGTCTGATTGAGTCGAACTAAGCCGGTATTGATTATTTGTAACAACTGGGAAGAAATCCAGCTATGACCTTCAACATTCCTTGAGAAAAAGCATTAGAAAATTGAATATAGAATGACTGAAAAAGCATTAGACTGATAAAACCATACCTGCGATAAAGAAACCTTCCAAACTGGCAAAACTAAAGACTTGGCCAATTGCGTTGCTTTCTCAAGATGTCCTGCCTCAATCAGAAATTCAAAAATTCGATTTTTCTCGATGATGACATCTTCTTCTCGAAATGACAACAGTGTCATGTAATCAGGTATGACGTAAGTTTCTTTTGTCAGCTCGCAAATTGTGCTTAGATTTTTAAGTGTAGTTGCTGCAAGAAAGAGATAAAATTTGGCTCAGAACAGACACTCTTCTTAATAAAAACTGATTTTCTGGCTCTTTCGTTGCAAAAAGGCTGAGGAATATTTTTATCAGATGACAGCTATGCGCGGGGGGGGGATTACTTTTCATAATAGGTGTTTGTGTTAGATAAATGTACATCCATTGCTCACATTTTCTCTTCAAGCTTAAAAAAAGTAGAATTTAACGGGGAAGTGGCGGCTAATGAAATGAATAAATATACTCACAACTTTGACGTAAAAAGGCTTGCAACCCTGCATTGATATAAAATACAAGCAATTTTCTCTGGTAAAATTTCGACTTCAATTTCAGCAAGATTTTGATAGGAATCATTTTCTCAAAGAATCGAAGTCTGTAGTCGTGTTGTATCCGATCTGATTCACTGATCTTCAATTTGGATACGAATGAATGTAACTGGTGTTTGCAAATGTCTCTGTCTTCATTTGAAGTGAATGCTTCATAGAATGCAAAGAAGGAATACATCATATTCTCCTGCGTAGGGAAGATTGAGAGCACAAGAGGTCATAAATAAACAAAGAAAACTGACTTTACCAACTCAAAGTTTGCTGAAACTTTGCTGAATCAATATGTAATGGATGATGGATGAGGACAGATAGATCCTGAACTCAACAAAAATCTCAGATTTGTAGCCACAAATGACGAAAAATTATGAAAAAAACTTGTTTCAAGAGATCAAAATAACTTGTAAATAATGATATGTGTTTGATCCAATTAAGAGGACATTTTGCAAGTGTTTTATAAAAGCAATTTATAAAATGCTATATTTAAGACTTCTATAACTTTCTTGAAGTTGCAAGAATCAAATATTTATAAACATAATGACATAGCGATGCGTTACTGCGAACAAGTACTCAAAAGTTGCTGGGAAGGTTTTTCAACTGACACCGTAAATTTTTCAAAAATTCTTAATTCTTCTCATTAATTTCAAAATGTCTTACCTTCATGAATATTTTGAAACCTTCAGCAACGATTTTCGCAGAATCTTCTACCAATCGAATAATTTCAGAAATTATTTCGAACAAAGACACAACTGTCCATCCTGAGCTTTCAATACCTGAAAAGAAAAAGATTTTGATTTGATTTTATATTCTTTAACCACGGTAACCCCGTCAGCAAAGGCTGCTTTTCAGGGGGCCGTGCCAAAAATTTACAGTTTAATAGATATAAAACTAAAAAATTAATAACCTAATTACAAAATTAAAATCTAGAAATAAATACATTGTGGTCATACTCATAATCTAAGTTTAAAAGCATATAGAGAGGGTAGGGTGCTTGCTTGACCTCCGGTTTAAGACAAAAAGCAGCACAAATGATACAACGAAACGAGAAATATGCAGGCCTACTGAATATAAAATATTTAATATATAAAAAAATTAAAAATATAAAAAAATTAGCATGGCAGCCTCAAATTGGATCCACACTTGAAGCGTCGTTCTTGACGCATTCCAGCTAACAATAAAGCGCGACCACGCATTTGGATTAATTGAAATTTGTGCATCACATCGCATTACAAAATTGCCTCACGTGTGAATTCAGCTTTTGACTTATAACGTCATTCTCCTGTGTCCCTGCCATTATTTGACTTTAACGATACCACTGGTTAATTTGGACTCTATATATTAGCCTGAAAGAAGTTGGTCCAGTTTATTCCCACACGACAAGATTTGCCCATGTTTTTACTGTTTCATTACGAGTCCTATTTGTGTAAGGTTTACTGCAAGGGCAATTGATGCGCTGTTTATTTATATGGTAGCGGTTAAACCTTTCTACAGAAGGGTCTTATGTCATTGATTCAAAAGTGTTTCCTAGCTAAACTTATTACATGAGTCCTTGTTTTCGCTCCATTCCCCTATGACTATAACAATAAATAACAATTCAATTCAACGGAGAAAAACTTAGATCATATCATCAGTCTATTTCCTAGCTTCCAATTTGACTCAAATTAAAAGAAAACAAGCCTTACCATGAACAGTGTCGCAGATTCTCTGCCTGCTGTCTTCATTTACACTTGAAACAAGCCACGTGGATAGACAGTCCAATGGAATTGAATCCTGAAAGAATGTTGCAAGGGAGGTTTTTAAGAGTTGACCACAGATAATATGGACACATCATTCCTTAGAATATCATATGAAGACATCCTTTCGATTGCAAGAAAAATTCCCAACAGTGTTATCCCTATTTAATTCATGTAAATAATTATAATAATTAAGGCAATCGCACAATGGGATTTTCCCGCCACACACGTCTATTTAGGCATTCAAGATTATTGATCCAAAGAACAAGAGGGACGATTGCACTTTAGCTGACCAGCTTTATGTCATATCTCTCGGGAACGTATTTTACCAAATACCCTACTAACCCTAACTAAACCCTACCTAACCCTAACTAACCCTAACTTACCCTAAATAAACATAACTTACCCTAACTAGCCCTAACTAATCCTAACTTACCCTAAAATCCTTTTTCCAAAACCTAACCCTAACCCTAACCCTTACCCCATGACACAAAACCTAACCCTAACCCTAACCCTTACCCCATGACACAATACTTGCCGATATTGAAAGCTGGTCCGCTAAAGTGCAGACTAGCCTTGTCTTCAAATATCCCTCGGTTAGAAATATAACAGTTGATTTATTAACCTGATAACAAGCTGCAAGAACAGCCAGAAATGGTTGTGAGAAGTCAAAGGCATATTTGAGAAGGGCCTTTGATGGAAATCCAGTTTCTTCACATTCGAGTACAATATCAAGAACATCATCCAATGAGTGTAGAGTGTCGATCTTTAAACCTGTAAATATGAAAATGCAAATAATCATTATAACATATCTCATCACTATCATAAACTGTGAATGATCCATCTCTTTCAACGAACTATATTATATTAGTTATAGTGGCTAAATTAGAACTGAAACTTTTTTCTCAATAAAATCGGCCGAACCATCCTATATGGACAAATTTGCAAGGGACTCAAGCTTTCCCAAACAACAGTATCAGACGAAAAGCGACAGAATTGCCTCCTGTTAAAAAGTTTTTTTTATGGGAATACCATGTAATTATTTTCGTCTTAATCCTCCATTTGAATTATCGGCAAAGTTTAACAAGCAATGCTACTTGAAAAAAGTTGAATATAATTATGTTGCATCTGTCGTGACCATTTCAGAAAACGCCGAATAAAATAGAGCACTGAATGGTTGACAAGTCTCCTTGTGGCACTGAATGGTTGACAAGTCTCCTTGTGGCACTGAATGGTTGACAAGTCTCCTTGTGGCACTGAATGGTTGACAAGTCTCCTTGTGGCCCTGTGGTACAGAACTTGAAAGCAGCATTGATTAAACGGAAAGGTTTGCTATAAATTTCGTCTGACACTGGTTGCATCAAATCGTCAGATAAGATCAGAGAGAAAAAAGTGGGAACAAAAAGTGCATTAATCTCAAATTTGCTAATTAGAGAGCCCATTCAAGTTTTCGTATGCTCAATGGAAAAGACACAATGAGTAAAGAAATTCCTTATTCTCGTTCCTTTTCTTTCGAATCCTATCTGACGATTTGCTGTGACCAGTGTATGATGAAATTTGAGGTTACCAATGTTAGATGCAGTGGTGGACACTTGGGCAAATATTGGGGGGGCCAAGCTATTGTTTCGGATAAAATGCATTGTTCATCCCTATTGTTTTAAAACAAAATACCATCGTTTTCTCCAACATTGGGGGGCAACCGCACCCCCTTGCCCCCCTAGTGTCCGCCACTGGTTAGATGTAAATATTTAGCAAATGGTTCTGCTACAAACGCAGTTTTTGGACACTGATTGCGTAAGCTTTGCGAAATCGATCTTACTTGACTGCTCTGATGACAAGTCAAGGATACTGTCATTACTGTCACTATTTGGTTCTGCCATCCTCTTCTCTGATTGGCTCTCTTCAGCGGGTGAACCAGCGGTCTTTGTTGGTGACGTGAGAGCTTCTTCATTGACAGGCCTGTTTTCAGGGCCTTTCTTCAAATTGAAGTAGAACTGAGCACGAAAATCTTTCTCTAATGCTGCACTTTGCTTTAAAGACAAAATGGAAAAGAGTTTGTATTCGAATTTAAGATATCATCCTAGTTTGTACAGGGTGTCATAAAATTGTTCGACTTTTGCCGAATTTAAGAAATTATCCTAGTTTGTACAGGTTGTCCTAATCAAATTGTTCGACTTTTGCCGAAGTGTGCAGTCGCGAATTAACGACAGCTTTAACAAACAACAAGTCATTCGATAGTAGAAAGGTTAGACTGGATGGGGAAATTCATCTCGCAAAATCTGTCCAACAGTTTCAACGTGATTGCCCAGGGTCTCTTCTTCGAAAACAGCTTCCAAGAAAAAAAACATTAAATAACATTAGACATGTATTACCGATTTTAGTGAAGTCATAGTGGGGAATCAATGACCCTGTGTCTTTTCCTATTATAAATGGTACAAATTAATGTACATTTCGTGTAATTTGTGTGCAGAGTTAAGTTTATGAAGATAACAGATCTCAAAAACTTTTTGTAAATCTCACTTGTTTTGCTTGCTTTCTGTTCTTCGGTCTTTTTTCTTCTACTTTCTTTGGAGATTCATCTTTTTGAATAATTTTTGCATTTTTGATGACAGCATACATATGATCCAAAAGAACTGTATTCTTTAATGTTTTTTCCAAGGATGATAATACCTGATAATGTGGAAATAATCTAGTCAAAGTCTTGTGCGTTTTTATTGATGTATCGTTGTTTGAAAATTCATTTCACACAGCTGCACAAAACGAGAGTTTCAAATCAATAGCATCGTAAATTTGTAGTGATTTTGAAACAACGATCCTTTCTATATTGCTACCTAGCATCCGAAGGTAGTTTTTAGGACACTGAGAAGCTAAGCTTATCGAGCAATGTCCTGGTCCTTCCTCTCGATGTGACGACACCTCGCGATTCCTTTAGCCTGGAATTACAGAGAGTTGGCGACTCTCCTCACTCTACGTAGCAGGTTCGGCAGGGCGGGGACTCGAGCCACCAACCCTCAGGTTGGTAGTCAAGCGCGTTGGTAGTCAACCCTCAGGTTGGTAGTCAGGTTGGTAGTCAACAACGATCCACCACATAAGATCTAATTGATAACATAACATGAAGTAAAAATCACTGACAATACAGTCAAGAGTTTTGATAAATAAATATATATCTGAAATACCTGTGATGGCTTAAACTGATACATCTGAATAAAAACAATTGCATGGAACCAGCAGCCATCTTTGACACATTCTTCGATAAGGCGCGTTGGAGGAGGAAGGTTGTTTACTTGAGCGAATTGGACAGCTATCCGATAATAAATGATCGCTTCAAAACTTGACCTATGTAAGAAAAAATTAAAAACTAACATGTTTCAAATATAAAAGGTAGGTTTCTATCATTCGTTATTCAAAGACACCTGATTTGTTCTACGAAATTGTCAGCCATTTCTTATATTCATATTTAACTCTCTTTAAGAAGGGCTGCTCTTCGGCAAACACTAGTTTTTAAGGGGCCCTCCTATAAAAACATTAATTGCAATCTAGCATAGATACAAAAATTATCCATTAAATCAAACTAAAACCTTCTAACAATTTTATACAAGCCCACAAGCTCCCAATGCTCACAATTTAAAATTGAAAGAAACATTCCCATCTCTGAATAGTTTGTTTAAAACTAGTTAGGAGGGATGCCTGTTTAGACTCGGCTGAGAGGCAATTCCACAGTTTTGCACCTCTAGAAAAAGTGCTAAAACAGCATCACGAAAACCAACCAAATTAAATCCTCAGTGGAAGTCCTATTTTGAAGAGTCCCACTCTACAAATCTTCCATAACTTCGGACAAAAGTGACTAATATATTTCAGATGAATTTCAAAATATAATTGAATATGATAATGAGTATAGAGATGAAGATCATTTCAAAAGAGAGACAATTCCATGATAAATTATTGGTGATAATTCCAGTGATTAATAACACAATTACGGTACATATTTACAACAAATCCACTATTATCATTTGAAGATGTCAGCTGTTTAACAAGGCAGTTTCCTTNGCAATTCCACAGTTTTGCACCTCTAGAAAAAGTGCTAAAACAGCATCACGAAAACCAACCAAATTAAATCCTCAGTCCCACTCTAGAAATCTTCCATAACTTCGGACAATAGTGACTAATATATTTCAGATGAATTTCAAAATATAATTGAACATGATAATGACTGTAGAGACGACGATCATTTCAAAAGAGAGACAACTCCATGATAAATTATTGGTGATAATTCCAGTGATTAATAAGGCAATTACGGTACATATTTACAACAAATCCACTATTATCATTTGAAGATGTCAGCTGTTTAACAAGGTAGTTTCTTTATTATTGCTGTGATATTCTGGATATAGCATCCTTTCAACCAAGGAGCACTTTTTTGCTCACCCGGTCTGAAACATTTCATTTGGCTGAAATAGAAAACATCTCACCATTCAATACCCTCTTGGCGTAATCCAACCTCGATGCATTCTTCAAGCATGAGTAGTAACTGTGATCTCCCATCATTTTGATTCGTCAAGAAGGATACTGTAGGAAAAAAGAATGAATATGATGCACTTCCTAGTCATAAGAAATTTTGAAGTCTGATCATTTGTGTTGACAACATTGACACTGTTCATTGTTAGATAAGATCCAAACGAGAATAAACGAGAACAACTACTGTGCACTAATTAACCCAAAGTCTGTCTCATATAAGATGTCAGGCGAAAATATCCACCGATAAAAACAATTCAAGAGTTTTGGATGAGTAATTTCGTGTTTTCGCAAATCTCACCTGATATCTAATTTGAAACAGATTTTAGTTAAATACAGTGAACTGGTTTCTTTTCTTTCAGAACTTGTCTCAAGACTTCCTGTGACGAGTGTCAGACGAAAATATTTAGCAAATGGTTCCATACTCAACGCTTATTAGATACTATCATTGTTTTCATTCATTAACTTTGTATGTTGAGGATTTTAAAGGCACACACGGATGGGTCACGTGATTAAATTTCAACATAGTTTCCTGCTTTTTATAGTAATGGGCCTAGCCACGAAACCAACGCTACAAGCAGTGCAGAACATTGTTGAGAAGTGCCTTTGAATAAAGTTTTATGATTGCTGGTGGATTTTCCGTCTCTGTTGCGTCTTGTTCACTGCCATCTTGATCACCACTTTCATCACAGCTCTACTTCGGTTTCCTGCACCTAACTGAATTGAATTTCCACGCAAAATGTAAAATGAAATGAACTGAAAATTAAATAAAGTTGGGTAAAATCTTACCTATGAAAGACTTCAATTTTGCAGCTGTATCATAACGTTTATCTTCTTTTTTCTTCCAGTTTTTCAAAACAAAATTTGCACTTTCCAGATCTACTCTCATGCATCGACTATCCATTCCCAATAAATCAATAAAGAGGGTACATGTTGAGATAGCTGGAATAGAATCAAAGTTCTCGACAGCGATTTTGTATGCCTTGGAGTATGCTTTCTTCATTCTGGAACGAAGAAAAGAAAAGAAATTGAACAAAATGATTAGGCCATGAATGACTTGATCCGTCCTTTATTCATTAGATACATTAATTGCTTTTTTACGTCCGGGCCTGGTAGAAAGTTTTTTACATCTTAGCACATTTTTGCTACCAAAAGTTTCTTACGAGTTTCTTAAATTTTTTTGCTTTAACTGTAGAATTAATCTATTTTAAAGTCATTTCCAGGATTAAGGCTTTTCTTTTCTGTTGCAAATCAGCTTTGGTCACTGCTAAAAATTCGTACCAGCTTGTGCGAATCTTAAGCAATGGTGGAGTGTTCATGTTCACTAAGTAAGACTTCGTCAGTCAATCATAATTAATAAAATTTGTATTCTTTCTAGAGGACCACTTTTATTTCCTACTAGTACAAAATCTCCATAGGGGACAATCTGGCAAGATACAACCAATAACAACGAATTACCTCTTTTCCCTGTGGCCAGCAGCATCAATAGTATCTCTGATGAAAACGAGGTACGCATAAACAGGTTGCCTCTGTTCCAAATAATACGAATACGACATTTTGATTTGGAGGCCAAATTTCTCGACTAAATCGGGTGACGAAAAGTTGGGCAAGAACGGATGGCCTAAAAAAGAAAAAATTACAAAATAACATCACAAAGTACATTTATCAATGGGAAGTATGAAATTAAATTTAGACTTCTCACCAGTCAACCTTTTTTCGTTACAGTAAGGCCTGCTTAAAAGGAGCAAATTCTTTTCGAATATTATATGGAGTTCCTTGCCTTTTACAAATTTTTCCCAATGATTCAGTTCAAACTTGACCTCGCGAACTTTCAGAGGAGGTAAAAAGTTTTCGAAAAAGGAAGGTGTTCAATTTATCCAGAATCACACATTTACGTAAGCTACAGAAAATAAATTTCAACTTGTTCCAGATATCGACTGGTTTGAGTTTAACCAAGGTTTTGTGGTGCAGTGGTGTAATCCTCTGACTTTGCAGCTAGAGTTACAACCACGCTCGAAATTTCAATAATACTGTGATTACAGTAAATCTATTTTCATAGGAAAGTCGACTTATTTTCAGAAATTCAAATTGTTCCTTGTTGAGAAAAGTGCTTCTGCTGATGTTTTAGTCTCGATAATTAGACTCGAGATTTTAAATGATTTTAGTGCATGGCAGACATATACCTTTTTCAGCATGTTTCTTCTGTCGCCAGGCAAACAGCTTTTCTGCATCTATTTCTGTGTTGTCCTATAATAGCGGGAGGGGAAATTTGTATCAAATATTAAGTGAAAAGTATGCCTTCCGTGGGTGGCACAAATGCTCTCCACGAGTGGCTCTGAACAACATCAACTGATGAAGAGACGCACAAGAGACACACAAGAGATATAAACATATTTCTTTAAATATTCCCGTGCAATTTTCAGAAGCTGCATAAGTGATCCTTTTCCCTCATAACAACATATTTTGATTCTAATCTTGACTGCTGGTCACATATTTAGTTCTTAACTCTATTTCTTTTCGTCACTAAGCAAACAACAATATTTTCGTTTAATAATACCTGCAGAAGTTTTATTGTTGATGTTTCCTCGTTTCCATTCGTAGCCTCGTCTCTGTATATTGCAGCATACAGTGTGCGATACTGTTTCAAAGCCTCTTTCAGGTCATTTTCATTTAGTTGTAATATCGTTGAATCAGGATCACTTGAAGAAAATATCTGAAAATACAATTCATATTTATCTTATGATCAATTCAAAACAGAATGTTAACAATTTTAGAAGAAAAGTTCTCAAAAACAGGGATTCTTGTGTGACAGTTTTTACAGTAGGTATCTTAACATTTTTATCAAAATCAAACATTCAGCGGAACTATTTCTTTGCATCCAATCAAATCTACTTTTGGAAATCTATTGAAAATGAAAAATCCAGTCCTCGTGCAAGTACTTTTATTTTTGAAAACAATTTGACTTCTTCTACAACTTGAGTTTGAAATTGCTGTCATATATGTTGCTGTCTTGATTGCAAAAAGAATTATACACGAAACTTGTCTCAAACTTGTCTTTTATCTAATACAGTATAAAACCCGCATAAACGAACCACTCATATGACTAAAGGCGGTTTTCCACTAGACGAATTTATTCGCGCGAAGCGATTTTTTTCGCGGCGAAAAAGTTGAAACCATTCGAACTCCCTTTTTCGCTGCTGCGAACAGCCACCGCGAATGAGCTCATACGTGAAGGACGCATGCGTATGCTCGCAAAAATTCGCTTCGCGCGAATAAATTCGCCTAGTGGAAAACAGCCTTAAATAGCCTCAAATTTAGCGAAAAGCTGTTCTAAAAAGGAACGTTTGACTGCTACTTTTAAGTTGTATTTCTACGGTACTGTCTGGGTTTAATGTGTCCTTATTTTATTGCAACAATAACCACGAACCAACTACAAAAATATTTTATAGAATTTCATAAACACAGTAAAAACATACCCCACCAGAAGCTTTCATGTTTAACTTGAAGCAAAACATTTCAAAGGATAACTGATAAACATATCACGATTTGAATTCTTAATTATCAAATCAAGTTAATTCGACTTACGTCTTTCAGTTCCAGAGATGATGCGAGGATCGTTGCGAGTATAATCAAAGGATTTCTTGAACAGAGTTGAGATTCAACATCTCCTCCATGAATGTTCAGGATGTTTTCTGCACTAGTAACACTCATCTGTTGCATGCCACTTTTATCTGTTGAATGAATTAGATAACAAATAGTACAGAATTCATACCACGTAAAATTTGTTTCATAATGTCAAGAGCTCTAACTTTAATTCTGGACGGCAATTTACAAGTTATTTCATTACCCTATTCATTACCCTATGACAGCTGCTAATCAGAGTTTTATTGTGATAACCAAGAGAACGAATTGAAAATAAATTTGGTGAAGGAATTTAGGCCTGTTTTGAAAGATTTTTCGATGAAACGTTTTCATCAAATTGCTTATAAATTGAGAATTATAGGACCGAGTTTAAACAACTAAATTTTATTATCTAAGTTGACATGCTAGCTGCACAAAAACATCAGCTTGTAGGTAATTGACGAATAGTTATTAAAGTACATGCACACAAACACGTTAACATTTGCCTGACTAACGCGGTACATTAGCTAGCATATATGATATATATGATTAGTTGCAAACCTCTCAGTAATTTGCAAATCCTGCTGAAGATGCTTCATTGAAAAAACTCTGATAAACGAATGATTTTGGTCAAAGTTACCTTTCTGAAAATTCCTGAATGATATCATCATTTTGAACCATGGAAATTGATTAACATCGATGTTTTCATCTTCTAAGTTTTGCTCGCTTGGATATAACCTGGGGAAGAAATTCACAATGTAGAATAAAATTGCTGCAGTACGGTTTTTCAAACAGTGGATACACTTTCCTGATCCACCCGGTGTTGTGGTTTTAAAGTCAGAGGACTAAACCACCGCGACAAAACGCCTGCATGCTTCAACTGACTCTCTAAAGTCGAAAGAAATGGGAGGATGATTGAATCAGTAGGAAATATCTTACCCATGTTGATCGAGGAAAGTGTACAGGACATCCCTCAAATTGTTCTTAACGCAATAAGCGATAAATTGTGATGCAAATAGCATTGGAAAAGTGTAAGATTCGTCTGTCTTCTTGAAAATTGTACCTTCTTGGCTCATGACATTGAGGATTTTGTGAAAATCTTTCCTCATGCCTTCAGTATATACACCAAGTCTGGAAAGAAAAGAATTTGTGTTCAAAATCTATAGGTGCACATGCTAGGCAAGGGATAACATCATGCTTTGTTAGAAAGTTGTAACCTATGAAGAACATTGACCCCTGGAAAGTGTCTAACGAAAAAGCTTTCGGTATATCCAGTCAAAGTTTTCTTTCTTCAAGACCTTCTTCTAGTTCTGCAACAGAAAAGATTCTTCAGATAAGAGATATGAAAGGCCAGTGGGAAGAACTCGAAAGAGATATGTATGACAAAAAGGGTCGTCAGGAAAGCAGTGGGATTTGAGAGGAATCGGCCTCCTCGTAAACAAAACAACGGAAGGAAACGGTGCGAAACCGGTTCACAAAATAAGAAAAATGTTAAGATTAGACCAGGATTTCCTTCTGCTGGCGTTTAGTGGGGAAAGATTGTGTCAGAAAGGACTGGTGTCAAAAGATATTCTTAGTTTTTGTAGTTGAGCCTACCTTGCAAGATGCCGATAAATTGAGCTTTGAATTTGCTCCGTGGCATTGCCACACTTTGCAAGTAGCATCGTATCAAATGCAGGATAGATTTCTTTCGGAGCGTCTTCTTGGTTTGATATGAGAAATGATGAGTTCAACCATTCTAAAATGCTTTTTTCGTCATTATGGTTGATAAGGTATTCCCAAAATGTTTCTGCATCTGCCAATATATTCGGTTTTTCTGTGAAGGTAGAGAGATTTGTAAACAGCAGTTGTTACAATCAAAGTACGAAAAACGAAAAAAAAAACCCAAAACATTTGTATGGCATTAAACATTGCTAAAATAATGTAACTCACACATAAAAACATTCCCTTTATGGCCACTACTTTATACTTTGACTATCAAATGAACCACACAAAATCCCATCATCACGAGCCAAGAGAGAACTAATTGTAAACCAAACAACATCACAAAAAACCTTCATTTTGTTTTCTTTTTATTATGTTTTAAACATTTGATTGAAACTTGTTGTCATTTGTCAAGTCATGCTTCTACAATAAGCCTATTTTAACAGAATAAAACAAATCAAGGCAACAGCTTTCCTAGAAGAGATTAAACATATCTTACCTGACTGTTGGCTCAAATAAGTTGCATCAAGCAGCATCATTTGTCTCGATTTATCATCCATCTGATGGACCCATTGATACATCAACTCGCAATATAGGCCACTTGAAGCAGAACCCTGGAAAGATGTGCAAGAAAACATTGTTACCAGATCGGCAGGGAGAAGTGAATCATAGAGAATATGATTGGTCGATGAACTGTTGAGCGGATCATATCACAAAGTACAACGCTTTCTTTTTTGGCACTGCTGATCAGGTAATAAACCAGGTACTAACTTCTTGCAACGAGGAATACGAAAAATATCGGGGAATACGAAAAATATCGGGGAATACGACAAACATCAGGGAATACGACAAATATCAGGGAATACGAAAGATATCGGGGGATACGACAAATATCAGGGAATACGAAAAATATCAGGGAATACGAAAGATATCGGGGGATACGACAAATATCAGGGAATACAAAAAAAAATCAAGGAATACGAAAAATATCGGGGAATACGACAAATATCAGGGAATACGAAAAATATCAGGGAATACGAAAGATATCGGGGAATACGACAAATATCAGGGAATACGAAAAATATCAGGGAATACGAAAAATATCGGGGAATACGAAAAATATCAGGGAATACAAAAAAATCAAGGAATACGAAAAATAACGGGGAATACGACAATACGAAAAATATCAGGGAATACGAGTGAAATCAGATTCAAGTGTAAAAGTAGGTGAATCACTTCAAATTTGAGAACTCCTTTAGAAAGTTCTGAAAAAGGTGAGTGGTAAAAAATCAAAGAAATAAAATAAACCAAAATAACTGCATTGTATTTATTCTCGCTTCATCGGTTTCGGATCTTATCAGACAATTTACCGTGACCAGTGTGAGAAGAAAATAGCCAGCAAGTAATTTAGTTATTGAAAGGAATTTCAAGCAAAAGCACATATATACACACCTTCGAATCACGCTTCGCCAGGCTCTCCAACTTTTCACTGAAATCTCCAGTAACTTCCAAGTCATCTCTGTCGTGAAAATTCGCCTCCAATTCTCCCCACTTGTTCCTGCGACAAAAACCATTTAATTACATAAAATACGCAAATTAAGCACCTATGGGTTGAGATTCTTTTATTTTTTATCCTTATCAAATGCCTAAAAGTTTGCTCCTATAGTACTAGGGAAGTCAATAATCTTCGAGTATTTCAGCTTAGCTTCGACGACACAGTTTCATTATTTTCAGAGATCTCTTTTTTTTATTCCGACAGAAAATGTTGGCACCTTGGCTACTCACCTATGGGAATTTCGGACAGAAATACTCACCAATGCTCACTAATTTATATCATAATATGCAGTATTTCAAAATTAACAATTGGCCCTTGAAGTAAATTCCCAAAACAAGCCTTAAAAACCATTAAAATACTCACAATATTTGGTGACTTCTCAAAAAGTGTTGTTTTTGGGAGGTTCAAAAGTGGATAACTCACCTAGCGTGTTCCCTGTTATAAACATTAGACGGATACAATCTCTCGATTTCATCCATATATTCCACGTCCTTCAAATCTTCATCTGACAAAACCCGAGTATGTTGCATCGTTTTGAACTCTTCCAGCTGCCAAAATAGTTAAGGATACATTTAAAGGATTGTATGAATTCGAACAACTGTCATATTCATAAAGAATGGACTTTCGCTCTACGAGTTAGATGACGCCTAGCTTCTTGAAAGCAAATGTTATGAACACAAACAAGGTATCAACATGTAGCTGAAGGGCTTAGGTATCTTTTGAGATGCTGCTTGTTCAGTTTAAATTACAACTAAATTACAACTACTCCAAATTTGTTTTGCCAAACTGAATAGAAATTTCTTGTCAAAAAAGCAAATTCAAATAATTATAATACTTACAAGGAATTTTCGAAGATCACGATCAAGTGTAACATCAAACAATTGTCTCAAGATGATACTCTCGTCAGTACCCTAATAAAAAGTAGCAAAATTTAGATCATCTTGTACAGTGGGAACATTTTCGCTTATTTTAAAGTGNGCTTCTTGAAAGCAAATGTCATGAACACAAACAAGGTATCAACATGTAGCTGAAGGGCTTAGGTATCTTTTGAGATGCTGCTTGTTCAGTTTAAATTACAACTAAATTACAACTACTCCAAATTTGTTTTGCCAAACTGAATAGAAATTTCTTGTCAAAAAAGCAAATTCAAATAATTATAATACTTACAAGGAATTTTCGAAGATCACGATCAAGTGTAACATCAAACAATTGTCTCAAGATGATACTCTCGTCAGTACCCTAATAAAAAGTAGCAAAATTTAGATCATCTTGTACAGTGGGATCATTTTCGCTTATTTTCAAGTGCTATTTCTAGGTTTTCAATTCTTTAAAGATCTCCTTTGTCAATATGCTGTGGGCAGTATACTTACTATAAGGTTTTGTTGCACCATGCAGTCAGCACATGCAAGCTTTAATAAACCTTCAAACAGCCTCATTTAAAATTAGTAAATATTTTCCATTAAAATAACCACTGAGCGGGGATATCTCAGTTTTAACATGCTTACCTATCTGAGGGTTGGTAGTTCCCGTCCCCGCCCTGTCAAACTTGCTATGTAGAGTGAGGAGAGTCGCTAACTTTCTGTAATTCCAGGCTATTGGAATCACGAGGTGTGGTCACATCGTGAGGAAGGACCAGGACACTGCTTCGATAAGCTTAGCTTCTCAGTCTTTCTAAAAACTACCTTCGGATGCTAGGTAGCAATATAGAATATAGAAAAGGGACGAGTGCAGTTTAGCGGGCGGCTATAAATGTCATATTTCTTTTGCAAATATCGAACTAAACAAACCCCTAACCCTAACCACAGGAGGCCCAACGTATAGTGGTGAGGGGGCCTACGCATTGTCAAGATCTTATCTTACCTTAGAATCTCTTGTTGAAAGTACTTACATATGAAGTTTTCTTGCCTTTGTTTCATATGACAGTCATTTCGGCATTGTGTGTCCTTGCTCTTGGGCAATCAAATACAGCGCCTTGAAGAAGGCTAGCCATCAATGCGTAACCCGTCTGTTTTGACTTGCGTTAATACTGTACTGCAGTATCTATGTATAGTATTAAGACTATACATAGATACTGCAGTACAGTATTAACGCAAGTCAAAACAGACGGGTTACGCATTGATGGCTAGCCTTCTTCAAGGCGCTGTATTTGATTGCCCAAGAGCAAGGACACACAATGCCGAAATGACTGTCATATGAAACAAAGGCAAGAAAACTTCATATGTAAGTACTTTCAACAAGAGATTCTAAGGTAAGATAAGATCTTGACAATGCGTAGGCCCCCTCACCACTATACGTTGGGCCTCCTGTGGTTAGGGTTAGGGGTTTGTTTAGTTCGATATTTGCAAAAGAAATATGACATTTATAGCCGCCCGCTAAACTGCACTCGTCCCTTTTCTATATTCTATATTGCTACCTAGCATCCGAAGGTAGTTTTTAGAAAGACTGAGAAGCTAAGCTTATCGAAGCAGTGTCCTGGTCCTTCCTCACGATGTGACCACACCTCGTGATTCCAATAGCCTGGAATTACAGAAAGTTAGCGACTCTCCTCACTCTACATAGCAAGTTTGACAGGGCGGGGACGGGAACTACCAACCCTCAGATAGGTAAGCATGTTAAAACTG
>REGM01000052.1:241571-281784 GCA_004194415.1 Aurelia aurita | reverse complement strand
TTTTCAAATAACTGAAAGGGAAACAGTTACCTGTGAGTGAGTTGCAAAGACGTAGGACAAATTTTATGGCGTAGTTCGTAAAGATATATATTTATCTCTTTCATTTATTGATGAAAATTTCATCGAAACGTTTAACCACATGAGAATATATTTTTGAATTACCCACCTATCTCTTATGTAATCATCACATTCTTCAAATCAATATAGTAAACTGAATAGTTAATAACGCTAAAGATGGCGGCTTTGAAGACTCTGTTGTGTTTTGCTGCAAAGCATGCTGGTAAAAAGCTCCCTGGCGACCACCTAAACGACATACAAATTTTAGTCTCCCGTTTCGATTACCTAGCTTGAATTCGAATCGACTTTGAATTCGAATGCAACATGGTTCGAAAGGAAACCTTTCCAAAGCAGAAAAAGTAAAATTTTGATTCGAATTGAAGTTTTGATTAAAGATTCGCGTTCGAATTACAAAATTTTCCTATTTGTTTACATTGATTACTTGTTGCGAACTTTGCCAAAGCTAGCTAGTCGAAAAGGCAGACCAAAATTTTATGTCGTTAGGTGGTCGTCAGGGAGCTTTTTACCAGTGTGCTTTGCGAGGCCGCCATCTTTAACGTTATTGTCTATTGAATGAATGAAATTGCATTGAATTGAATGGATTTAAAGTGAATTATTGAATCAAATTTGTTTATGAAAAAGTAATATTTGTCAGCTTTACTAAAAAACTGAACATATAAAGCCACAATGTCAAAATTAGTCTATTCTGATGGACTAATTTTACTTTCCAATAAGACATTTTGTTTCACAACAATGAGTCAGTGACAACAGCAAAGATGCAATAACAGACTTTGCAGAAAATAAAGAAATTATTACCGATGTGTGTGTATGTGATAACCGCTGGGGCTCCTCTGCTTCAGGAAGTATATTCGTTCGCTCATCTTGTCTGACATAAAAACTGGGAATATCTCCAACAAACTGCCTTACATCAACAATGCATTCTACCAGAAATGTTAAAGATTCAGGAATATCTATCAAAAAGGTAAAGGATTCATTCTGTTGCTTAAATCCAGTTTTTGTCTCCAGAGCATGTTTTCCAATATTGTTCCAAACTTCAGACCCATCTTTTATGAGATTGCTTAGAAAGTCCATTGTCAATCTGAGAAGCGTTTCGAAGAAATTTTTCTTGTGCTTTCCTGTAACAAATTGATGAGAAAAAATGAAAGCAGTTTCAATTTTGTGTTTTAAGTCAACTCAATGTACATTGATAAAGTGGTTAATTTTGACTTGTTTTGCACTCCGAACAGCCAAAAAGTCTTCATAATTGTCCTATATGTCCAAAAGTTCCAAGTGTACTGGATGAATCAACAAATATATTGATTTTTTAAGACAGTATGCGATGCTCTAAGAGGTAACTTAAGGTTGCTCTTATTACCGAAGTTGACTCCAGATTTACAAAGCTCTATTTCGCCCACTTTCTATTTAGCCTCTCTCTCTCTAACAGCCCCTGCCTTCTAGGTGAACATTTTAAATAAGCCCCCTCTCTATTAAGCCCCCTGGCTACCAAAGGCTTTCCATACCTTTAGTCAAAACGACTAAAAATGTTAATTTTCATATGGTTTTGGATTAAAGCTGCATTGAATTTGTGTATTTGATTCGCAAAATTGTATGCTGATTCCAAAAACATCAGGTAACAGACCCAAAGCTATCATTCATAGCCTGTCATTGGACTTCATGAATAAGCCCCCTCTTTTAAGTCCCCTCTGGAGTTTCTGAAATCAAGAAAGAGCTTTTACGGTAAGCCTAAAAGTCATTATAAGAACAGCTACTGATGAAAGTGAATATCGAAACATTCACAAACATTTTCGGATGCTCTAAATGAAAATATGTTACCTTTGGAATTTTTGTGGATAGATTTGATGAGCATATTGACTGCTTTATGAAGTTCAGTTGGGTCGATTTCTGATTCATCAGTGGTTGATTTGATCATCAGTGATTTGAGTGATGATGGGCTGCTGATTACATCATTTGGGTTCACATCCATGGAATCACTTGCGCTTTCTGATCGTGGTGATGTCATATTTCTTTGAGTTGTATTGCTCCAGTATCTTGAGAATGCTGTTTAAAAATAGATGAAAATTGCACAATTGAGAAAGAGAGGTATTGAAATAAATTTACCCCTCTATATAGAATCAAACTTGTACAGTGCGGTATTCCACTACTAAATTAATAATTTCCACAATTTTTCGGACAAAATTCTTCAAATCTGGACCAATATTTCGCAATTTTGCAAAATAAAGCTTTCTAGCAGAAATTATTAGTGATAAGTATGTTTTATTGGACTTTACTTTTCGCACCAAAAAGTTTATCGAACAATAAAGAAAGATGACTTTCTACCGTATAAGGTAAGTCGATTTCATTTCTTTTTAAAGTAAGGATCGCTCTACTGTAGAACAAGCTTTTGCAGAATCTCGTCTTAGTTCTTTGTACTCGAAAACTTCCTTCCCTGAACAGATGGGAACATCAGCCTGCATAAAGCAATGTAAATTTTCCACAAACCTTTATCCCTCGTTCTTAGAAAGAAAGAGATTGTATCAACTTGGCGATGTTGTAATCCAACTTCAAGAGAATGCAAAGGAATGGAAAACTGGTTCCATTGATTAGCCCTGCAAATAGTCTCTGCTTCTGCGATGCCAGAGAACTGAATTATCTGAAAATAGAAAAAATATCATCAACGTTTAGCAATCTATCTTAAGGAAGGAAAAGTACTCGCTTCGCTCGCTCCTCAACACTGAGCAGCCAGCGGCCGGATTTGAAGTAAGCAGAAGGAAAAGCATTTAGTGAAATAAATGAAAATTCCTCAAGGTGATACAAAAATAGGCATGGGGGTGGGGGTATCTTGGTATGTTGGTGGTGGTGAACGGACGTGCAATCATTTGGGGTAATTTTTCTTGGTATCGTTTTTATACATTTTGTAAAATTATTGGTGGCCCTGAAGAAATTTTGTAAATTACAAGAATGACAGAAATATCTTTATGATTTTTGGAATTATGGCCCATAATTTGTTGTCCCCGTCAAATAATACGTTATGGTACCTCCCCTCGATCAACCAGGTTAATATAAAGATACTTACACTACTGATGAGCTCCTCTTGTGCCGCATTGAATGTTGGGATAAACATCAATTCATTTGTGATGATACAATGTGGGAAATAACTGCTCTCTGATACTGCTATTGCGGAGTTTTCTGGAAGACTAGAAAGAAAAAGAATTCAAATCGTAACATTTATTCAGTGTCAAAACTTAAAATGAATATATACAGAGATCTGTCTCATTCATTCGTCCACAGGTCTGCTAAGCTGACAATTACAACGAATTCATGAAACAACGTATTGTATTACAAGACCAGCTGCAAACCCAAAAAAATGTCTATCATACCAATTCTGCATAGCAGGATCAAATACTTGATAAAAATCACCACCATTGTTATTCCCGCAAAGTGGTACCGAAAAACGTCTTCAGCCCATAGACTAATATATAAATAAATTTTACAAACAAGAATCTGTAAAAAAACGATTGCGCCATCTAAAATTGGCTAATTGGAAAGCGATGAAAACTGAGCAAAGAGTAAAACATTCTTTTGTAACTGAAGAATGGACTTGTTAGCCTTGGGGTACACAGCTTTCAATCCCCCCTCCCTAAGTAAATGGCGCCCCCCTCCCTAAGTAAATGCCCCCCTCGCTAAGTAAATGGCAGATCTCATGCTGTAAAGGACAGGAAAGGAATATTTGCAATAATTGTTTCGTTTGCACACAATTGATCTTTGAGCAAATTTTCGCCGATCGCAGGAGTTTCTTTCTCGGTTGTGCAGTTTCCATGTTAGAAATGTTAAAGGTACCTTTGAGCTAAAAACTCTTTCGATTTCAGATCCAACTGCAAAAGAATTCCATGAACCCTCTCCTCATCCTCACCAACAGTCCGAGCAGAAATTGATGACATCATTGTGATCAAAGCTGTATCTTTCGTAGACAACAGATCATCTGCATGGAAACCTGAAGTCCATTCTGGTAGTCTCAACACATCTCTTCTTTTCATTACACGTTCATTTCTTTCTTCGAATGATGAATTTTCTTTCTCGATATCGTCCCCATAAAATGGGCCATAAAATGATTCATAATCTGTCGAAGAAACATAAAGACAACATTGAGGTCACTATTGGAAATTTCATTATTATTTTGTGGTTTTCCGCGTATTTTTCTGCAGCTAAGGCGCTTTTCAAACTCACTCTCCCCTCCTCCTCTCTGAAGGTCTACATGGGAATATGTTAGTATCGGTAAAAACGTCTTCACTGTAGAAGATAGCCAATCTGTTTTATATATAAACGTTTAAAAGATTCCTTACTGTCAAACACCAACTTCAAAACTAAAAAGTCTCAGTGCATTTTTCAATTTTCTTATCAAAGTGCTAGTCCATAATCATGAATACGTAGATAAGGATAGATCCATCAAAATTTTGTTACTGAGTTGCCAGGTCATAAATTACAGCAATTTGTGAGAAGATCACAGAGGAGAGAGAGCCCTGGATTTAAATGAAAAAGGGTTGTGCTCGACTAGAAAGTGCAAGTAAAGGAAAATGATATTTTAAGTGTATATGATATAGTACACAAACCTTCTTTGAAAGTAAAATCTGCGTTGGTCAATTCTTGGTGAAATGAATTCAGCTCATTCTTCCAAACTCTATTTTGACTCTCAATNCTAAAAAGTCTCAGTGCATTTTTCAATTTTCTTATCAAAGTGCTAGTCCATAATCACGAATAAGTAGATAAGGATAGATCCATCAAAATTTTGTTACTGAGTTGCCAGGTCATAAATTACAGCAATTTGTGAGAAGATCACAGAGGAGAGAGAGCCCTGGATTTAAATGAAAAAGGGTTGTGCTCGACTAGAAAGTGCAAGTAAAGGAAAATGATATTTTAAGTGTATATGATATAGTACACAAACCTTCTTTGAAAGTAAAATCTGCGTTGGTCAATTCTTGGTGAAATGAATTCAGCTCATTCTTCCAAACTCTATTTTGACTCTCAATCTCATAATGTGCTTGATTTTTGTTCCAGATTTTATCGATTTGTGTCTGTTGGTCTTCTGGTTGGACAGCAAACATATCAATTTCATCAATGCTGATTTCAATGATATGGAGATTTTCTTCACTGTCCAAAACCAAGATGCTAGTAAGGTCGTTTGATATATCACATTTCTCCACCAAATTACGACTATCAATGCTTTCTGTAAGATTACCTGAATTAAAAAAAAAGGTTATCAGAGCTCAAAGTTACAAACTTGTCCACCTGAACTCTTTGAAAAGGAGAGGTCAAATCTGTCAACTCTAAACCACCATGCCAAAAGATAGAACTGTTTTCTGAAGCTTCATGCAAAGTAAAAACTCAGTTAACACAAAAGTGATCACAAGAGAGTCGCACTTTTAGTATATCATGTGCAATTCTTCAAAAGCGATAACACTTGTTCTTGTACTTGCTGTGTACCATCAACATTGCAGACATTTGATAGCCATTTTTGTAAGTTATTGGAAGAAGCATCTTTGAAATGCTTATAATTTCCGAAGGAGAGGTCCAATTTGGAAGGATTAAACTGTCAAATTTGTTTGAAGATGTTTCCTTTGAATATAGCACCTTCCAAATAAATTCGCTGAATAAGAACAAAGGTATAACCTTTTAAACAGTGACAATTTTGTCTTGTGTAGTATAAAACAACAACTGATCCAAGATTATAGAACAAGAAGCTACTAACCATCAAATTCATCTTTGAGAAGACCAGTGGTATCAAATAAGAGAGCAGTGAACACAATCTTTGTGGCTTTGAGATCAACAACATCTATTCACAGTTAAGTACCCACTAAAGCACGCTTTTGAGCATTATTTGCTGAAGATAACTAAGAAAAGCATTACAAATTATAATCTTGCTGTTAAACCTGTAGTATCCTTTCAGTATGCTTCTAGATTATAAAATACAAAAAATCTGGAATATATATCTACAGAAAATCATCAGCAAACTATTGTATAATCAGAAAAGATACATATGACAGCATTTTGAGAGACAAGCACAAGCAAATGATCCTTTACTTTTGCACAAACAAACTTATACTGTTGAGGTCCAACTCCTAACTCCAATCTGAGCTTTATGTTTGGTTCACATCTGATGCACGATGTGACTGCGAAAAGTTCATGACCATTAATCAAACACCAAATTGTCTGCTCTTGTTTACAGTCGTCATGAGTAGCATCAAGAATTTCCACTTGACTAAGATCTGGTGCTGGTAAATCAAATAGATGGTTGCTCAAAGTCAGTATAATATCTAGCCAAGTAAATACAGTACAGGCCTTGCAAACATCAACACTGTTTTCATGCCTAAAAATTATTAAGAATTCTTGGCAACAATTTTTACAGTGTTCAAAACTTTTTACAGTCTTTCATACCACTGTAAAGAATTCTTGAAAAGACTTAAGGATTTTCCAAAGAATTCTTGTAGAAAGATATTTGAATTAAAAAAAAAGCAAATTTGATAATGGTGAGGTGGTTTGAATAATCTCTGAAGGTATAAAAAAATTCCAAAATTCAACGGGGAGTAGGTTCCCAAGACTACCTGATGACAAGTAAAGCTCAAAATGTTGAACATTCTAGCAGAACATACACTGCCATATTTTAAAAGAACTTACTGTTATATGTCCAGGCCCATGACCCAAGTAAGTTAAGTTTATTCAAACTCTACTCACTGCTAAGACGATCTGCTGTGTTTGCTGTATTGTTGAAAATTTCCTTCCCTATAAACGAAACTAGCTCTCCTTTGCATGGCTCTTTGGTGTAATTGGTCTGCACGGAATACACACAGATGTTGAAACCTGCATCAAGGACGATGAGATATTCATTGAAATCAGGTGCCGTAAGATCTTCATCACATGCCCGCACAACTTTACTCCAGATTAACCTTCAAGAGAAAATTTTTAATCATTTAGCGCATCGTCTGTATCCTTGTTCCTATTCTTTAATAACTTTTCGGACAAACAGGGTTTAGCCTCACTCACACCATGTCATGACAAAGGGTAGTGGACTCAATAGACAAAAACGCTAAAGATGGCAGCAGGGAGATTTTTATCAAGATGCATTGCATCCTAATTAAGAATCTTTAACAATTCTATAGGAATTTGATTAAAGACTGCAATGCATCTTGGTAAAAAGCTCCACGACCCCATTCTTAGCGTTATCGTCTATTACTGTAGCAATTCAGCTACTTGTGTGATTTCAGCACTTGGCACTAAAAACTCACAATCACCTTTATATTCGCTCAACATGATTGTCTCTAAGATTACCAGAGTGCAGAGTGTATGATAGTGTTACATCATGCATGAGTCAAATCGATACCCAGATATCACCCTCCCCCGGGCAACCCATTTGATCACATATACAATCTTAGGGGAAGGGAATTTGAACTGAATAGGAGGATTTTTAAATCTTACTGGGCCATTTAACCGATGTGTGTATAGCCAAATCTACAAGTCAAGGCTGCAAGACCACTGCGAATAAAAAGACCACTGCAAATATTTTACCACTGCGAATAAGAAAAATCAAATTCCCGGGGGTGGCCTGGGCGGACTTGATATCCGGGTATCTATTTGACTCGTACATTACCTGAGATGACCAGCAAGAAATTGCTTGGCACACCTAAGCCAGATTTAAAAGTTTGCAGAATGCGCGGAGGATCTCTCCTTCACTGGAATCGTTTGCGCGGTTGTATTTGTGTTGCTAAACAATAGGCCTGTTGTTTTACGAAAATTTCACGGCTAGAACAACAGCTGAAATTTAAAGTTCGCGACAGAAAAATCGGCCGCGCAGAGCAAACTTTCCAGTCTGGTACCTATTTTACAGACTCTAGGAGGTGCATTCTGTGACAAATGCACACCAAAGTTTTCAGGCATGTATGCTGAAAAACATTTGGAAGATAATAGATTCCAGCACATGCCAAAGATATTAGTTTAACCCAATTTTTGGCTGGCCTATCCAAGATCTGATTGAAGAAGTTTGCAATCCTCCGTAGTAATTCTGTGTAGTTTGCTAAATGTGTGCCAAATTAGTGCTTGTGCGCAAATTGGAGCAAATTGGTGCACAAAAATTCAATTGTCGCTATTAAACTGTATTGTATGTGTGGTGCATACTCTTAATAAATTGTTGTTGGTGCACACTCACTATCAAACATTTTGCGAATCCTGCGCAAAGATAATCAGCTTTCTTCACGGGGAGGTCAGAGGTGAGGGATGGTGGGGGAGCCTCTTCTCTCTCTGTCTGATCTAAGACTGGCCTCTTTCTTTATTTTTCATTGCAAGATTTATTATTTTATAAATTGATAAGTGCGCCAATCAACATACGAAAAGCATATATCAATATCCGAACATACGTACCCATCAACATCAACTGCAGCTAGTTTTGTAATTGGTCCATTACTTAGAGTCGCGAAGACGAAAAGGCCATCTTCAGTCAAAGCTGCACAGAGGGCGCCATTTTGGGAAATCTTTGCACACAAAATGCCGCTATTTGTTGCTGCATCTTCTTTGCTAAATTGTCTGAGAAGGCCATTTCTTGAATGAGACGTCAGTATATCTTCATGCATGATGTTGCACACCTAACTTACTTGTTCATCATTATACCTCATTCCAAATCAGAGATAAACAGGCGGCCGGTTTGTTTTGCTTTGGTTAGGCCTATATGACTTTAGAACATGCAACGTCTTGTTTCCCTGTGTACTCTCTCCAATCCTCCAAAACCAAAACATCAAATAATAAATCAGTCCATCACTCTTCAATATTTATCAGTCCATCACTCTTCAATAATAAATCAGTCCTTAGCCCATCACTCTTCAATATTTATCTGAATGATCAATCTTACAGATCCTTCTGGAAAAATAAACTTTATGAAACCCCAAAAGGGACTTTCCTGACCGAAATCGATATCAGAATTTGCATATGAAACATATCTTGATTGTCCGTTCAGAAAAACAAGAATATTAACTACCAAATTGCGCACTAGCGATCACAATTTAGCCACAGAGAAGGGTAGACATTCAAGACCTGTTGTTCTGAGAGAGAATGATTGTGCGAATTTTGCCATCTTAATTCCATCGAAACCGAGCTCCACTTTCTTTGTGATTGTCCAGCTTATAGCGACATTAGAGTGAAATTCCTGTCAAAAATTGTGAAACAATTTCCAAGTTGCAAGAGTATTCTATATGTCGAGCCTTCGAGCCTCGAGCCCTCGAGCCTCGAGCCTTCGATCCTGGGGTTAGCTAGCAGTCTCCGGCAAAGGAACGAAAGGAACTGCGTGCGTGAGAGTCTGCACGCAGGCTAACAAAGATGGGATCAAAACGATCTTGCGAAATCTAAACAGGGTACTAACAGCGACAGACACTTTATCAATTGCAAAATGAATTTCGCTTTCCATCTACACGTTTTTGATTAAAAAGTCCTTTGTTTTAATAAGAAACTTGGATTAGTACTAAAAGTTTCTTAATTTAACATGAAAATTTCGGCATTTTAGTACTAAAAGTTTCTTAATTTGTTTCTTATTTTTTAATGCATAAAACATCAGGTGGGAAGAAAACGTGTTCTGTTACATTCAAACACGACATATTTTCCACAATATCTTTGAATTTTGCTTTGAAAGTTTCTTAGCTTTTTCCCAACTTAGTACTAGAGATTGTTAAATTTTCGGCCATCCTAGTACCAGTTTTGATAACCAGTTTCTTATAAAATGATGTTTTCATTCTTCAAACATAAAAAACCGTGTGTTGCCAGACAGCCCCAGACTTGCACATTTCTGAAAAAGTTCATGGGGTTCCCCTGTGTTGCAGCCGACGTGCAGAAGAGCTAAGGTTTCCATGGATTGATCAACCTTCAAATTCTCCCAGAGATTTGGTTGTCACGGGGTTGTCACACAAAACAAACAACTTTTTTATCACTCAATTGGTGCTATTTTAGATTTGTAACGCTAATCTGCAGAACAAATGGGAGGATCAAGGAACGATTGGCAATCTCCTCAGATTTATTGGACAAATCACTGGTATCCGAGAAAAAACGTTGCAACTGTTAAATATCCCCAAGTTTCTTTGGATACAGACGTGTATAGTTCTTTTTGTTTGTTTTTAGTTGTATTGAGTAAGTTACTACCATATTACATATCTCGTCAGTCTTTTTTGTGTTAATATTTGGTTCGGTTCTTTTCGTTTTTTCTTTCAAGTAATTGTTATACACGTATGTTTTTTATAAGAAACTAAGAATGTTGACCCAGTACTGGAAGTTTCTTAAAATTATCAGATTTCAGTGCTCAAGAATTTTGTACGACTTTCTTAAAGGTTAGGGTTTTACGAATTACGGTTTTTCAAGAATGTTTTACGACTTTTTTTCTTTCGACTTTGAACAATCTTCATGTTTACTACCTGTGCCCTCGTGAACATTTCGAAACAAAGTTTTTGAAGCCTTCGCAATGTTTAAACATTACTCAAGTACCTTTGAGTATAGCTTCGACTTCGTTTCAAGTACCTTCAAGTACCTTCCTGTAATATGACACAGGAAATAAGTGGAAATTCAGTAAAAAGATGCTAATAATTTCCTTCTTAAAATAAATGGTTTCTTAGGTTATATTTTCCCAGTACTAGGGTTTTTTAATTTTTTGGTGATCTGAGAGTAAGAGAGTTGAGTTTCTTGTAAACGGTTTGTTATGTTATATTGTAGTATAAAACCTATCGTGCTGAATGATAAAAAAAATGGCTCTCACAACCATTCTGTAGTGTCTTATGATTTGAGGAGGAATGGAGGGATAACTGTAGTCCGAGTTTTCTGGTTGGTATCAAAGAATTTCTCCCAGACAACAGAGATCAGACATTTGAGATATGATCTTTCATCTTTTGACGATGATATTGGCCCCACGGTTCGATGTATCGGGCCATTTACGTCACGCGAAAGTATAAGATTTGAGAGTGGTGGAAGGGAGAAGGGAGGACGGACGGACAGGGGGAGGGTCAAGGGACATAAACTTCTTTCGAGATTCTTTGGTTCGACGTTTGACGTATGACGCATGACAACCACCGTGGTAAATTGGACATTTTGGGTTTTAATTTCATGTTTCGATATACAGGACAAAGGAACAAACGATAAGATATCGGGACTTTCCTACTGCACAGCTAAATTTGTCTTTGGAAAATGGCAATGCCCATAAAATCAAAGCATGGTTAGGCCCTTTTTCAAAACATCCCTCTGGTTTCATGTGCACTCAAAATTTTTTTGTCAATTTTGTAACACATAGAAGCCACCTGCTAAGCTAAGCTTGGACTTCAATATTAAAATCATTTGTGCTCCAGCCAGGGCTCCAACAAGAAAAAAGGTTGAGCTCCAGGGCTCCACAAGGGGAAAATGACGGGCTCCAGAGCTCCAGGTACCCGCCCTTTGGGGGCCTCATAGATGCACGCATTTGAGTTGAAGAACAAATTTAGCTGTGCAGTTGAAAAGTCTCGACTCGACATTTTATCGTTTCGTTCCTTTTTCCAGTCAAAAGGAGGTTAGACACCCCGTAGGTTTTTTGGGCCTGGAATGGTACCTTTGCTTTAAAAGTTTCTGGAGTATACAAACTCTTGGCTTTTCAATTCTTCACCGAAGTTTAACAGTCAGACTAACAGTTTAACAGTGACAAATTCTATTCTGCAAAGTGTATTTTAACAATATTTAGGCCAATATAAAAAACAGCTTGAAAGCCCGAAGTCTTCGGGTTATACAAACTTGAAGAACTGGATCATTTGCTTGATATTTCTTTTGAAATTGGTCCCAGCAATTCGCCAGATAAGGGACAGTGCAAAATTTATTTTATAACATGGCCAGTGGAAAACGCGACGGGGTGACTACTTTTTTTAGCCCATGCACGACGGGGTTATCACTTTTTATCACGCGAATATGTTCAGGGCAGTAACTTTTTTATGAGTTAAAAATCAAATTTGAACAATAAAAATTGTTCATTTTGGATAAAAGCAAAATAAGTACACGTTTTGTCTTTTGGACATCAACCAGAATAAATTTTATCATGATCATTAGCTTATTCATCTGTAGTATAATAGCAAACACTTAGAAGAACGGGGTAGATACATTTTTTGAAGAAAGGGTGACAGGGCGTGCCCGGGCGGTTAGTTTTTTTTGNATAACATGGCCAGTGGAAAACGCGACGGGGTGACTACTTTTTTTAGCCCATGCACGACGGGGTTATCACTTTTTATCACGCGAATATGTTCAGGGCAGTAACTTTTTTATGAGTTAAAAATCAAATTTGAACAATAAAAATTGTTCATTTTGGATAAAAGCAAAATAAGTACACGTTTTGTCTTTTGGACATCAACCAGAATAAATTTTATCATGATCATTAGCTTATTCATCTGTAGTATAATAGCAAACACTTAGAAGAACGGGGTAGATACATTTTTTGAAGAAAGGGTGACAGGGCGTGCCCGGGCGGTTAGTTTTTTTTGAAAATTTTCAACAGGGTGAGCAGATTTTTTGCATAATTTTTTTTTTCCACAGGCCATGTAATAAGACAAATTTTGCGTTGTCCCTAAAATCCGAAAGAGAGGAGACGAGAACTTGAACGTTGACTATATTTGGCTTCAGCACTAAAAACATGATCGATTAAAAAGTGCCGCTATTGTGACAAAAACCAGATAGAGAAGGAAAACCCAGAGAATGAAACGCTACAGCAAACCAGCTCTGTAAATTTCCTTCTTCGTCTTTTTATATTTATTTTCACTAGGTACAAGCTAATCTACCATTTACATTGTTTTATACCATCCTCGTATTCGATGCATTAAAGATTCTTGTTAAACTCTTTCTAACAAAATTCTCACTTGACAAATTATTACTGCTGTCTGCTGACTCAAAAAAATGTCCCCCTGTTCGAAAAATCATTGCAGCAAATTTACTTGCGCTATAATAATCAAAATTGATTTTTCTAATTGCTACAAGATTGATTGAAGTATTTTTTTATATTTTTGGTAATTTTTAAAATAGTAGCCTATGGCAAAATCGACATACAGTGCTCCCATGTATGTCCACATAACTGGTTTAGTTCTCCCATACTATGTTAATGTCTGTCCCTAAAATCAGGTTTATTTTGAACTCTTTTCGACAATATCATTTTGCAACCATCTTGGACTGTTCATGATGTTGGTCAATATTTGTTCTAGGATGTTGGTCAATATTTGTCCTCAAAATTGGGTTTTATCGGCGTACTATAAAAAGGTATGTCCCCAAAACCCGTCTTTTTAAGAGCGCAATTTATACTGGTACTCTGAAAAACAAGGGTGGGCATGTGCTGTGTTTTTGGTGGTCCTTTGTATGTCTTGGAAAAACAATTCCACCAACCCATTTTTCAGCGTACCAGTACAAATTGCGCTCTTAAAAAGACTGGTTTTGAGGACATACATTTTTATAATATTCCGATAAAACCCAATTTTGAGGACAAATATTGACCAACATCCAAGAAAATGAACAGTCCAAGTTAGTTGCAAAATGATGTTGTTAAAAAGAGTTCAAAATAAACCTGATTTTAGGGACAGACATTAACATAGTATGGGAGAAATAAACCGGTTATGTGGACATACGTAGGACCACTGTCCTCACTGCAACATGCCCACCCTTGGAAAAATGGGTTGATNCTTTTAGCTATTCTACAAGAGTCTGGATCGAGCGACATTGTGTACAGTCAAAAATCTGGCAAACTTTTACAAAACGTAAAAGACGTCAATCAAGCCAGACTCTTTTGCAGAATAACTTAAAAGGCCTTTAAGAAAAGTAGAAGCTCTGCATCAAGTGTGCTGAAATTTTGAAAAAGCTGCGTGAAAACACTTCCACGAAGTTTTCTGCCAAAAGCTGAAACTTTGAGATCTCAAATTCCGTTGTTACTGAGTCTCGCATTTTAATGGGAATTTGTACAAAGCATTTTTTGCAGACATTTAATGTTTTATAATGTCAAGAGTTAAAATTAGAGCATTTCTTTTCAGAGCCAAGCTCCTGTCAATGTTAAAACATCAGTTCTCTTGGTGGATGGAAAATTCTCTCTTGTTACCCTTGACTATCATTTGATAAAAGAGGAAAAGGTTGAGAATGGGGAAACTGGAGGTACAGAACCAGCATCAAAGAAAATTAAAGAAGATGCACCTGCCACCCAGAAGTAAGTTTTATTCAATATTTCAGCTCGGTTCTCGACCCTATCAGCTGACTGGGACGTGCCATTTTGGTTGTGAAAAAGTGCCTAAAAATTGGCAAATATATGAAATTTTCGACTAAGTTAGAAAGTTATGGATCTTGTAGTTTTCGCATCATTATGCAAAAATATACAAGAACTGTATTGCCTACTGCGAGAAATGCCAACGGCGCATGCTTAGATTTATCGTTCTATTTGCGATATATAGGGTGTGTTTGATTGGTAATTCCAAACCTACCAAATTCTGAAAACAGTAGACTTCGCAGAGATAGAAACATATTTCCCAATCAAACACAAAAATCTTAAAACATCGGGTTTTGGATTCACCATTGCGATTCGCTAATGAAGACCAGAATCTCTCCTCTCCAAAGTCTGCCAAACCTTCCGCCTTTTGGAGCAGAATGTTCAGAAGGCCTTCCAAACCTACCAAACCTACCGTTTTGAGAATTTCGGAGTCAATCAAACACAAATTCCGAGTCTACCAAGTCTGCCGTTTTCAGAATTGGTACCAATCAAACACACCCATAATTACGTCCTCACTTATTATCATTATTAGCCTCTTTCCGTGTTGCAGATCGAATGAGATAGACATACTACCAGGTGCGCCAAAAAACTATCCACTTTTGACAGGCCACGATAAATCGTACACTGGACCGATTTTGAATATTTATGACTTAGTCTTTAGCGAAAATCCAGAATTAGATTCGAAGAATTTTTGTAAATTTTTAGTCTTTTGTTTCTTGCGCTATAAGCGAGTTTCTTAAAATTTCGGTCTCGAAAATAGTGAAAACGATCGTAAAACGTCGACCAGATTTTCTGAAGACTCGACATGAATAGACTAAGGGAAAACTTTTTCGTGGTGATTTGGGATTTAGAAATCGATTAGCTATAGTCTGCTGCACAAGCGTTAGTCGAACGACCGGCCTGTTGCGAAATTCTAGAGTAGTTGCAATGACACGCCGCGCCAAAGCCGTGTCCCGCATTGACCCCATAGCGCTTCACTGTTTCGTCTTTTTAACCCCCTTGACACAGGAATGCATACCTGCACCAAAGTATAAATTCAATGCAATTACAAAAGGAAAGACATTTCTTTGTATCATTAAAGCAACCCCAACGTTAAGCTAACGCTTGTGCAGCAGACTATAGCTATTCGATTTCTAAATCACCAAATCACCACGAAAAAGTTTTCTCTTTGTCCATTGATATCAAGTCCAGTTGAGTCTTTAGAAAATTTGACCGACGATTTTTGATCGTTTCAGTATTTTGAGACCGAAAATCTTAAGAAACTCGCTTATAGCTCAAGAAACAGAAGACTTAAAAATTTACAAAAAATACTAGCATCTAAGTTTGGATTTCAGCTAAAGATTAAGTCATAAATCGCCAAAATCGGTCCAGTATACGATTTATCGTGGCCTGTCAAAAGTGGATAGTTTTTTTGGCGCACCCGGTATACTTAGATTTTGATATTTACATTTACCGCCTGACTAATCGACCGTAGAAACTCTCTGCTTGCAAGGCTGATGTTTGTGAAGTGGCGAGTCAATCGAAGCAAGAGATGCTATTTACAAAATCTATCGTGTTGGTGAGAAAAAGGTCCCCAAGTAAAACGCCGATCTCGTATCATTGTTAATCAACTTAAAGTGAATCAACGGAGCTAAGTGGAGGTCATCTATAAATAGGACAAAGGAAACTCCTACGCACGCTATTGTTCCTCTGGCTAAACAATATCCACCTACGTGTCGAAATCATCAAATACAATAGGCTAATGATAGAATACCCAGACCCCTCCCGCGCGGGGCTTTTATATCCGTTGATTCTCTTTAAAGTCTAAATCTCTAAATCTGATAAATCTGCTTTCTGTTGCAGCAAATTTCGCTTGTCTTATTATCCGCATCTGCTGAAAAACTTCAATGGCTTGCTGGAGAAAGTATTTGGCGAAGGAGCAAAACATACGATATTGGGAGACTTTGAGCCGCTGGATAAGGTTGAAAATCCTGCTTACTACATACACATAATTGAAAGGCAATGAATTGGACTGAATTAGAACTTGAAATCTGTAAATATGTAGTTTTATAGAGCTGGGTTTCTCTACTATAAAGGACAAAATGTCCCGGAGTTATTCGAGGGGCATATCACTCACCTCTTTCTCTTTCTTTTAAGAAAAGTTTCCCAACAGTTTTGTTTTCAAAAACTCTCGGTGGCTTTTTCAACAGAGTGCTACACCCTTAATCTCCACAAAGCTATCATACCAAAGATTGGAAGCCGACGCTGTGTGAAACGAAACAGTTTTCAGTACTTTTCACTATGGTTTCTTTAAAAAAAAGCATTTATCAATTTTTGTTTGATCAGAAGACTTTTCGATTATTCTTCAAAGAAGATAGGGATTTCGTAATCACAACCTTTAATATTGCCCGACCTGATTCGCTTTGTACTTTGTAGTGTTTTGAATATTTTGTAACTGATTGTTGTTGTATGTTGTCCTAATAGAAAATGATTTTGGAATTTTTTGTCTCTCATTGAGAAATAAAGATTTTTGGAATCTGTTTGTCTTTTAAGCGTTCTTTCTTGCTCGAATGTGGTAGATTCAACGGGAAAGAGTTGTGCAACCTATATCCAAAACGATGCATGGTTACGCAGAATACCACGGTAAGCAGACACATAAAAGTTGCCGTGAAACATTGGTGGCTAATTCAATCGTTGTGCATGCGAAAAGGGATTTCTAAGAGAAGAAACGAGTACAGTATCTAACGAAAGACTGATATGTTTAAAGCCTGCGTGCAGCCTCAAACTCCTCCTCACAGGAGGAGTTTGAGGCTGCACATTAAACAAATGAAATTTTCTTATTTCGGTAAATGCTAGCTTTTTTTACTCCTTTTCATTTGCACAACGACCGAGTTTCCCGAACAGCAGGTAAACGAGCGCAAGCCATTTGTCACCATTTGTTAATAAAACTTCAACAAAACGTAACCAAGAACTGATAAACAAACACAGAGAGTTTACTAATATTTAAAATTTGGAAACAGAACTATATTATGGGAAGACCGTTCTGTTTTCACAACATCTTAAAAAGGTTTCAAAATGTTTCCAAAAAGATGTTGTAATGCTAAAATCAAGCCTACTGAGGATTCTTTTGGATATCAGTATGCTTAAAAACAGAAGTGAAAGTGATCGCCCTGTTGGTCAAATCGTAGTCTGCTTGGTGGGAAACCTGTTCACCAACTTCACAGCATACGTGGCAAAATCACAAACTCCTGTGTGCTGCACACAGCTGCAGAAAGTACCGAGGAGTTAGCATCTCTTATTGTTTAATTCTTCTCAAGTAAGATCTCGGCAACGATTAAAACTGCTTTCGTTAATTTCCTACATTGTATAAACGGGTAGAGTGGACACATGTGGCCAACAATAACACAGACATTGTATTTATACTTTCGATACATGGTGAAAACTGAATTACAGTTTGGGATGAGCAACGCAGTGGACAATCACCCACTTTGCAGTAGCTGTGGTTACCCTATTGATGATAAATACTTCTTGAAAGCTTTGGATACCCTATGGCATGATCGTTGCCTGAGATGCGACTGTTGCAATGCACCACTTGCAGAGTTATCGCCTTCGTTTTACGTTAAATATGGCAGAAAATTTTGCAGCAACGACTATTTGAGGTGAGAGTTTGTGACCTCATAGCGGGTGAGTAAAAAACTTGTACCTTCGGAAAATTGCAGAAATTAATACAAAGTCTGTCTCAAATAAGATGTCACGTGAGATTTGCGATAACGCAAAATTACTCGTGTAAAACACTGCAATTGTTATTATTCGCGGGCATTTTCAATTTAAAACAAGCATTTAAAAGCAGACTAGACAATAGCTAACCCTATCCAATCGCCTAAAATCCCGTTCATTAAAAGTGTTTAATTTTTAATTGTGTTTTGCTGCATTTGTTCGCGTTATTGTTAGTTTGTTATAACTCATGTTTGTAGATTTAGCTTTATGCTTGTTAATTTGTAGATTTATTTATTTTAGACCATGTACCATTGTGTATAGTGTCAATGATTATAAAAAAAAAAATTGACATCTAATTTGAGACAGACTGTAATAAGGCGATCTCAAAGAAATTAATCTAAAGGACTGATCTGAAAGAGCATTGATATTTGATTTTTTTATACTTGATTCTTTTGATTGCTTTAAACTATTCATGAACGTCTAATTTTCATCAAGGGACCAATTTTGGGTATCTATATCAACATGTTGCTGTCGAGAAAGCGATTTGAATATCAGATCGTTCCAAAGCTTAATTTAGGCCTACGGAAAAGGCTGGTCCGTATTTTACTTTCCAGAGACCGCGTCAACAATTATTTTTGAGAAAAATCAAAAAATTTCTTCCAGGTATTCCTGGTGTAAAATATGTTAACACTCTCTTGTAGGTACCATAAAGGCTTTACCATAAAGCTTTAAATCCCAGATCACATTCCGATCGCTTCGACGACATGACACCCAAAAGCAACAACGAGTTCGAAACGATCATCAAACGGACAAATGAAAACATTTATCAGAGAACTAGATTCTTACAACATATCAAATTGATTCTGAAAGATCTAAAACAGATCTAGCATTTGCCAATGTTTATTAACTACATCTAGTTGGATAAGTCCCCGCATAACTCGAAAATGCTCCAATAGTCATTTCTTATTTCTTGATTCACTCAGATTATTTGGACCAACTGGCGAGTGTACTTCTTGCACAAAGATAATCTTAGCATGTGATCAAGTAATCAAAGTTTCAAATGACGTCATGTTTCATCTTCATTGTTTCAAATGCTCTTCATGTAGCAGAAGATTCTGTGTCGGTGATCAATTTCATTTTGATGCAGAAACGCAGCAAACTTTATGCACAAAGACATGTTCAACGGTATCTTCTAATTCTGTATCATCCAGTGGCTCTCCCGATAGTGATTCAAGTCAAGAAACTGTGTATAGCATTTAGTTTTATTTCCTCGTTACTGTATAGATGTGGATATGAGGACATCTGGTATCTCTTTGCCTTTGTACATTAAAACCGAAAAGTTTCGGACGATCAAACTTTCGGACAAAATTTTGTCCGAAAGTTTAATTGTCCGAAATCTGGTTTTGTCCGAAAGTTTTTTCGTCCGAAAGTTTTAAATTCTTTGAAAATAGAAAAACACAAAGAAACGTATTAGATCACACTCGTTGATTTTCCTATAAATATAATAACATAAATATGTTGTAAATATAGTTAGTCATCGATGCATATTATGTCTGGTCTCTGTTGTTCGTGAAGATGAAATTTTGGTTCCTTGAAAAAATCCGTATGGCAGCACCTTTTTAACTGGGTTCACAGCTAGTTTTACCATCGTTCAAACTGACGAAAAACTCCCATTCGAATGATGGTGATTGACGTAAGTTGATATTTACGAGAGAATTGATATGCTGTTATTATGATTAAGCTGCCCACGATTAATTTACGTAAAATTACAGTTAGTTTTAATATATATAATATAGATTATGCAAAAACTGTTTTGTCCGAAAGTTTTTTTGTCCGAAATTCTCGAAAAAGCGTCCGAAAGTTTTTTGTCCGAAGTTGTTTTTCCGAAATTTTTCAGTCCGAAAGTTTTCGATGTTAATACTCGAATATATGAGCAGCGCCCTTGAATGCGAGTCGTCTTGAGGAAAGTTACAGAAGTACGAAATGATGCATTCTTGACAATGATTATCATCAATCCTCGCTAAACAGTCTCGAATAAACTGTTCTCCTTGCTAACATACACAGGGATAAAATTCTTATGAGGACATGCCCTTATATATGAGTCGATCTGGAAAGACAGAAATTTTTAATGTATTCGATTAAAGTAAATCAACGGAGTTAAAGTAGCTTAGCTAGGGGGACTGGGGAAATCTAACTATAGCCTATTGACTTTGATGTTCTCGATCAATGAAAACAGTAGGAACATAAGTGTCCTTCAGCACATGTCCTTCTTTTGGCACGTGTCCTTCTTTGTTCATATTTAGACTAGATCGCTTCATCTCTGCTCATTTAAGATAAAGAGGCATGCCCTTATATCCGCGTCTATACGGTATGGCAGTCATTCCGAAAGCCTACTGAAGCCTGATGATCCATTCGAGTTTACAGTAATGTTTATATTCCCGTTTCTCCTCTGTCAGATTTTCTGAAAATTTACATACCTAGAGTTCCCTTTGATGAAAGTTAAGAATCTTAAAGCAACAGAAAGAACTTCTCATGTAAACACATTCTGGGTCCAACCGGTCTGCTGTCGTTTTTAAAAACTGGAATTATGAACAGGCAACAGCCATGCAAGTCTTCACAGGAGGGCTGGCTCACATCTCTTTCGAACTTTATTCATCCAAAATCTGTTCACTTCTGTGGTTCAATGTTGTGCTGGAAAGCAATTACTGGGAAATAGTTTAGTGTCAGGTATTAGTTAAATCGTGTAAACAAGATTCGTCCAACATAATCATGGAGAAGAAGAATTAACTAGGTTATAAAACTTCAATCTGTTCGACAATTTCTTTGAACTTTCTGCTTCACAATCATGGCAAGCAAAGAAAATCCGCTAGAAATATTCTTTTCTTTTCGAGCAAAATTCACGTTGTTTCAATTCTGAAACAGTAATATGTGTGCCATTGTTCTGAAGATTACACGTGCATGGAAATGATTCAAATTTTAGGCCTATTTCAGGCATTTTGTGTAACAAGTTTTAAGTAGTAAAATTTCTCGTAACTATAGAAAGATGAAACTGATTTGAACAAACCAATTTATTACACAGTGTCGATGAATTATCGCAAAATCTGAAACTACTTTGTAGTTGAATGAAAGTAGATGCAACCTACATCATGTGTCCTTATGCCCGTGAAGGTTGTTGTTGTTTAGTTTATAGTCACTCAAATCAGAACACAGGGGAACAAGGAAAACCTTCACGGGCATAGGGACACAACAACCTTCACGGGCATAGGGACACAGGAGAAATGGGCATAGGGACACAGGGAGGAAAAAAAATTTGTAGGAATAACTACCGCGTTTCTTAACGCCCATGCCTACAGTTAATAATTGATTTTAGAAAGTCTTTGAAACTTCTTGGTATTTCTTTTTTCCGGATGGTATAACTTCTTAAACGTTGATCAAACATTAACATAAATAAAATCTTCCAAAATCATTTCCATGAGGCTAAGAGAGACTGCTGCCCTCATAACTGAGGCTGTTTGTGTATGAGGCTGTTTGCGAAGTGGTTTATCAGAGGTCTGTTCGACACGGATTGATTTCTTAAATCATAGGGAAACAGTCAAGTCCCATACTTATTAAAAATAGCTGAAAAGCAGACTCTGGTCCGGTGAGACCGAACTGCCCAACAAGAAAAACTACCCAGTTGATATTTTGGCCTTAATTAACAAAAACGATTCCATGTTGAATGGACAAATGATCAACCATTCACAAACAGCCCCAACTGTAAATTTTCGCAGATAGGCTTGTATAACAAGGCAACCCCTTTAGTATACTTACGTATGCCTTCAATAAATATACATAAATACTTAGCCTGTTTCCTACTGAGGTTACTTGACGACAGGTGGGTGCAACGAAGTCAAGCAAGCTGTGAGTAAGAAAAGGTACTTATTAGAATTTAGAATCTTATGTTTACAATTTATAAGGTGTTATAAACTCCAATTGATACCCACGTTATAATTATGGGGTTATGGGGTTATACAACTAAATAGAAGAAGTCACTGAAAACCAGCAAGAGAGAAATATTGAAACAAACTTGAACATGAAATCAGAATTACTTGATACCAAAACTTTGACAATCAATGATATGCATAGTACACGAACTTTGGCAATTTCATAAAATGATAATGGAATTAGCTACATCAGACACCGACATCCCATTGCACGTAATCGTAAGTATTTTGATAGCTTAGATCCTCCAAGAGGCTGCGACATCTTGTCGAAAAATGCACTCTAAATTTGTTTTAGACGAATCACATGAGGGAATATGGCCAATTTCTGGCCAGATGAAAGCTGAATGTGAAATTCAAAAGTCAACTATAAACTCCCAGTTTCCTGACGAATAAAGCTAATTTATTCATGTTCATATCAAAACCCGGTTAGCTCTGACAACGTTCTCTTTCTTTATAAAACTGACTGGAAAGACTTCAGAACTGAAAGTTTCTTAAGTGTTTCTTAATATGTTTATTTGAGGAAGAAATAACATAAAAAGTGAGTAAGAGTGTCTACCTTAAAATAAAGTGATGGCATAAATCATCTTTCCTGGCCTCTTTGAAGAACAACGAAAAACAATATATTTTCTTTCTGCTTACAGAAAATACGAAATTAACAGCTTTTTCTTTGGGAATTAAATTCGCCTTTAATATCAGATGCTACTTTAGAGTTCTAAATGCAGTTTAACGATACCCATGTTCCAAAATTCCAATCGAATGAAATCAAGAAAACTTACCAACTATCAACCTAAATCTGAAGATGGCTAAACAAAATAACTAACAATATAAACGTAAAATGTACGTATCACAAGATTGTACACACGTACACACAATTGGCCGAGGCATTTTCCCTTGGCAAAAGCATGAGTCCAATGACACAAACACATTCAAACAGCTAATACCCTATTCACACTGGCAAGTTAAACCAGCTTAAAATAAACCAGGTTATTGAATGCTGCGTTCTAATTGGTCGATCCAACAAATCGAAGGCATTTGATTGGTTGAAATTTAACCTGGTTTAGACAAAGCTGGTTTAACTGCTTCAGTGTGAATGAGGTATAAATCATTGAGTTAAGATTTAACTACTTCTCCTAGGTAACACCAATTGGAAAATTTTTAAGGGGGCAACAACAACCACATAGTTTCGCTTTCGTATTGCTTAAAGGGGCTCCGTCTCCAAATTTCGATCGAAACGGTGATTTTGCAGTATTTTTGATAGGCAATATCACACAGACTCTTCGTCTTTTTTTCAAAAATGAAAGCGTTATTTTGAAGATAAATCTTTGTACTTCACAGAGAAACAAACCAAACATTCATATCTTTTACGATTGCTAAGATATAAGTGGATTTTGAACGGTCATTTTTTGGTGGCTTGGGTGAAGCCATCAAACAAACTACAGAAGACAATGGACACGTGCCTAAAACAATGGAAGCTCTAACACTCCTAAATATATTCTCTTTGTTTTATCTTAGGCTTTCTTAGATCAAATTTCCGATATTCATGATCTTCCGGGTAACTGAGCAGAAGAATAAAATTGGGACTTTCGAAATGTCTACCAATGAGGAACAATCATTTTGAGACACAATCATATCTCACGGGGAGTCGACGGGCATCAATATTAAATGTTCAACGAAACTATCCTAACTGTCGTACAATATTTGTTTTTAAATTATATACAAAGCATATAAACCAATTTCTTTAATTTCAAACTGCCTAACTTAAAATAAAACTATCCATTAAACAATTATCTAACAGCAAATCACGGTTGCTTGTTTGTGACAAAATTACTATATTCACAATCATGACTCCATGGATTACTAGAAAAACATAGCTGAACCATGCGTACTAGGAACACAAAATCTCATCACTGTCAAAAAGATAATTTTGCCAAAATAAGCAACCACAACAAAGATAAACCACAGCAAAAAACCAAACTTAATTCTTCTTCAAAACAATACTATAGTTTCTTTAATTAAAATCAATTCAATAGAACATATAAATGCAAACCTTCGATTTATTTGATCCAATTTGCAACGCAATTACAGCCAGCGTTCTGTTTGAAATCTGTTATCACTGTGTATGAGTGGACCAGTGATCAACGTAACTTTAAACCTGTGAGAAGAAGAGAAATAAGTGTCACAGCAAATGCGCAATAACCAATTCCAAATCGTTATTCAGTTCGCTACATGGCACACAACTTTACCTACAATAATTCACCAGAATGAAATGGAACAAGATATCGTTGTTTCTTCGAAAGTCTCGTAACAAACGTGCGTTCGATTTCTGAAACGAAACTTTATTAGGCTTTAAAATTACTTAGATTGCTTTACAGAAAAGTTCCTTCGATTACAGGAATACACTCTACCTCAGACCAAAACGATAGATGACATAATGTCTAAGAATATTTGACTTTGGAGGATAATGCAAGGAAAGCAGATTGTTTTCAAGACACACTTGAGTGAAAACCAATAGTCTTTGCTTCTGATTTTAAAAACGACTTTCAGTTGGGAACATTCCTTTTCTGTACAAAACTTAATTTACAGGTTATTTTTTTAACTAAAAATCGAGAAATGCTAAGAACAATTCTTCAAGCACTGAAGCCCTTTGATGAAGCAACGTCTACTGAGAGGATAATACCTACCTCATTTCCATATTGATGATATCTTCATTTACTGCTTTTTTGTCCACACTTCCCAGATTTACAACCATTTCTTTCAACGACAATTCGTAGTGTAATATTTTGCTTCTTTGCCGGCCCATTTAACGATGCCAAAGATCTCCCTTCCGTCGTCAAGCCAGAAGAACTATTGTCGAGCAAGCGAGCTCCTCGAATCGCATTAATTTGAGTACATTGTGCAGTTCTTTCCAAGTTGAGAACATCCTTTTGCGTTGAAACTAACTGTTGACAGAGTTGCCTAATCTCGGGATCGATTTGTACCGACTCGAGAGTCTTGGGTTGTGATTGCACTAGAGTAGCATGTTGTTTACCACCACCCATGGCGTCATAATTTCTTTGTAAAGTATTAACTTGATGTTGTAGTNGCTCCTCGAATCGCATTAATTTGAGTACATTGTGCAGTTCTTTCCAAGTTGAGAACATCCTTTTGCGTTGAAACTAACTGTTGACAGAGTTGCCTAATCTCGGGATCGATTTGTACCGACTCGAGAGTCTTGGGTTGTGATTGCACTAGAGTAGCATGTTGTTTACCACCACCCATGGCGTCATAATTTCTTTGTAAAGTATTAACTTGATGTTGTAGTTGTGACAACTGTCGTTGGATATCCTGAAGCATAGTGCGATGGTCAGCTCTATTACACTGTTCTCCTGACGATGCTGCGTCTGGTTTTGTATAGTTGTGATGGTTGTCTCTATTTTGTATCATATCTTTGCATTGTCTCCCAGATTCATGCTCAGTATCGGCCTTAGCATATTGTTGTTGTCTTTCCATATCATACATATTGTCACATGCAGGCAAACTGAAATTTTGAGATTTCTGTTGAACATCTAATAAATCTGGACTACGTGCAATTCTTGCTTTTTCTGGGCTAGTTCTTTCAAAATCTAGGAGATGAAATGTTTCAGCATCATGTCCCACAGAGGGAAATTGATGACCCCACTTGTCACTGACACCAGAAGAGGAGAGTGATAAGGAACGCTGCTTAACCGTTTCTATAATGTCATCAGCAGGCCTCTCCTGTGCTTTCATCGCCGACCTCTCCTGTGTTTTCACTCCCGAATTAAGAGCAGAAGCATTACCACTACCCTTGCCATTTACAAACATTTTTATGAAAGATTGTCTGATTTCCTCTTGGACAGGCAATGGAAGAGAAATTTCATCCTTGTTGGAAACAATCCTAGAGGATGTACTTGAAACTTTAATTCCTGATTTCAATTGGCTATCCACTTCTGTTGACAACTTCCTCTGAGATATACTTTCAACTGCAACAGGAGTCATCTTACCTTCACTGTCCATTTTGTTAAACCCAATTGAAGACTTGGGGTCTACTGTCTTACTCTTAAGTAACTGCTTGCCTTTTGGATACACTGCTGAGGCTCTTGAGCTCCTGCTATTTGGGCATTTCCCCATATTTTTTATCTTCTTGTTTAACTGTCCAATTGTTGTGACTGTTCGTTTTTGCGGATTACCAGCAATTTCCTGACATGTATTAAGTAAATCTGCCTCTGGCTCTAACAATCCAGATTTTCCTGAAATTGCATGTCTGTCTTTGGAATATTCCTCAGGAACTGATTCATTCCTTCTTTCTTCTCGGCGAGGTTCCTTGCAAGATATAAATGACCTGTTATTCCCTTTATTCGACAACACCTTTATTGGCTCAGATTGTCCTAAAGTTCCCTCAGAAATTGTGGAAGAATCAGTTGGTTCCTTAGCTGAATGGATGTTTGCCAAAACATGTGCAATTTCTCTCTTATTGAGAACTTCCTTGCTTGATGTTTGATTTGTTTTCTTTATGAGACCAGCCAGCGTAATCTCCTCATCTGACTCAAAATCACTTTCACTGTTTGTTGATAAGATACCAAAAGATTTTTCCTTTACAAAGTCTGTTTTTAAAGGTGAATGTTTTGGCACAATAGAAGTAGCTGAACCCACAATACTATGACCAGGTTTTCTCATTTCTGATAACTGACTAGGTGGATGGCTCTTTGGTGCCTTTGCATCTTTTGTTGGTTCATTCTTCATGCTTTGGGGTACAGTATTACTCGCATCTGTCTTTGCTGCACTGACTTGATCAATAGAGTCAACTGCTAGATCACAAGAATCATCAGAGTGTCCTCCAATTTCACTAAAAGAATCGTCATGAAACAATGCAGGATAACTATCCATGCGGCCTCCAGACTTTTCATTTTGTCCCGTCAAAAGTTCATCATCGTAAGTTTCTGGTACCTCACTTCTAGTTGACTGTAGAGGTTCAATCATGGATGCTGTAATACAGTCTTGGATACACTCATTTTGCGTTTCTTCTTCACATTGATTACCTGTCATTGCTTCTATCGCTGAATTTATCATTTTGTCAATATGTTCACTGATTGGTTCACTCTCAGATGGTTTGAATTTTTTCTGTTTACAAATCTCTTGTGTTTCAGTTAAGCTCTTCTTTCTCTTATTATTATCCTGTTTTTTAATGACTGATATACTCTCCCTATCATTAGCTTCAAAATGAAACTCAATGGTGCAAGATTCCTCTGCAGCTTGGCCTACAGGAGGGTGTTTCTTTTTTCGACAAACTATTTCCCTAGTGCTATTCACCAAATTGTCTTTCTTCTTCTTCAATGCTGATTTCAGCGGCTTGTTTTTATCTCTTGCCTTTTTCTTTGTTCTTCCTTTTTTCTTTTCCATATCCGCACCCAGAATAATAACTTTGTTGCTAAATCTAATAGTCCTCTTTATAGAATTAGCTCTCCTCTTTGTATTAATTGGATCTAGGCCAGGTGGTACAGCAGGACTACTTATTTCATTCTCTTTTTCTTGGCATTGAACCATCCCACCAAAAGTTGATAGCAACAACATCTCATCAGAAGCCTTGTCTTCCTTCGAAGAAGCTTTGTCAGATTTCTCACACTGCACTGATTTTCTTTTCGACTTGAAAGTAGGAAATTCATTGCCGTTTTGGTGTCTTTTCAGCTCTGTGGATTTTTGTTGCTTAGCTTTAATCTCTGCATTAGCTTCATAGACACACTCTTCAGTGATCTGATTAATTTTTCCTCCAAAGTTAAAGAGCTTGTTCACAATATCCAAGTCAATTTCCATCTTTATACAGCATCAGAGCTGAAGTCAGCGGAACCTTAAAACAAAAAGAGAATTTTCGTAACACTGGCTAGATTAAGCTCAACTTACTGCATGATTCTTAACTTTTTCTATTGAATCGAATGGCTGGACAGTCAACCAATAACTCATAGCGACTTATGTAAGCTTGTTGGTGGACTTGCCGTAAGTCCATTTCTATGCCCTAAGGTTCGGTTAGATGAACTTCAGGAAATAGACTTGGGGCAAGCCTAGCTTGATGGTAGCATTGCAAGTTGTATCCAGAAACTCAAGTCAATAGTCACAGCTAGAATCATGTAGTAAATCTAAGAGTATGTATTCAAGGTTAGAAAATTTGCAAATTACACTTGATTAGTTGACAAGTGATGAATGAACTATGTAGATTCCAAATATCAAAAAACCTAAATGGAAAAGTGGATGAAAAATCTGAAGTTCTAAAGTTTACAAGTGTGTTTCCTACAGAGAAATGAAAAATGCGATTTGAAAATGTGCACAGAAATCTGTTGTTTTGTTAACAATAGACCTATGGTTTATCCATTGTTTTCTCAAAATTGCACACAGAAGATCTCTCGTGCGCACTACATGGTTTCCAGTCTCGTGTTTCCTGAATGCTATAGCCACAGTCATCATAGTTTTGACAAGAATTTTGAGCAATAAATCTGCGTGAAGTTTTCTGCTGTAAGTGTCAGTTTTAGTGTCAGTTTTAATATTTTTGTATTGTATGTTAATTTTCCAATTATTTAGTTTTTCATTTTAATTTGTAAGTATTTGCCACGGCCCTCTGAAAAGCAGTCCTTATGGACTGACGGGGCTACCGTGCCTAAAAAAGTAAAAATAGAAAAATAGAAAAAATAGAATTATTGCTCAAAATTCCTGTCAAAACTATGATGACTGTTGCTATAACATTCAGGAAACACGAGACTAGAAACTATGTAGTGCGCACGAGAGATCTTCTGTGTGAAATTTTGAGAAAACAATGGCTTTCTTTCCATAATACAGGCCATTTATTTGTGTCGCATAACTTTGAAACAAGCACAGCACCATATCATCGGTTTGAATTTGATCTTTAACATAATAGACCTATCGAAGGGCTGGGTTGGAAGACCATTGAAGAACTCAATAGCAATGAGTCTAAGATTATGGCCTTCAAGTCTCTTCACGAGTTGGCTCCACAATACAGTATGTAACCTTTTCACCAAAAACTCACAATGCTCTTCCCGTAACCTCCGTAACACAGACACTGACTTGAGGTTACCAAAAAAAAATCAGCAAATGGACAAAAACGTATTCCTTTCCGAGGAGCTGTGGAATAGCCTTCTAGCTGAGTCAAAGAAGGCATCCTCCCTTAATAGTTTTAAAAATTCTATTAAGAGTTGAATTTTCCTTTCATTGTAGATACTGTAATTATTGTAAATAGGTTTTTAGCTTTATGGTTTTTTTTATAATGTAGGTTTAATTTGTTGTATATTGATTGTAATTAAAAATTTTTATTGGAGGGCCCCTTGTTGAAAATCAGCCTTTGCTGAAGGGCAACCCTGCTTAAATGAATTAAAATGAAATAAAATTGACTAGATCATGTTTAATGATTATAGGAATGTTCAGTAGAAGCCTGGGAATGTAACCCAAAGGCTACATGTGTGGTGGCCAATCCTATTTAGGCCTAGGCCTTTTAAAGCCCTGTTTTTTAGAATTTCTCAGAGAGACAGAGAAGAAGTTTTCAGGAATGGTTTCAAAGTATTCTCTTTCGATTAATAGTAACTTGGCGGTCTAACAGAAAAAATAAATGCCCACTAAATAAAGTCATCTCACCAGATCGAGTACATCAAGCTTTCTTTGCAGCCGCCATTGAACAAAACGCATGGAAAACGATTTAATGGCAGATTCATAACGCAAGTCTCTGTTGTTGCTCGTTGTTGTTGTTGTCTCTCCTCTTTTGTAGTTATGAATTAGTTTGGAGAGCAGAAATAAGATACTTTCGTAATAAGTCTAATGATCCAATTCATCATTGTTCCAGAACGAGGCACTTATCGTTGATATTCCATTACGGGGCGAATCCAAGATGATTTTCGCGCTGAAAATAAACCGGTCATCGAAATATCGAAATGAAATTGACCTGTTCAAGGGCCCGTAGCGACCCGTGAAAAGACGCAAGGAAATACTCTTTGACCTGGAAAACCACAAACTGATTTGGAGCACGCAATGGTTTGGATGCTGTGCTGTGTACAAGACTGTAGAGAGCAACGAGAGATTGGCAATTAGAGTTTTGAAATTAAATACCGAAATAAAATGCGAAGTTGAACTTTGCCACAAAAAAATTTGTTGACGATTGATGTGTTGAAATTTGCAAGCGGTAAGCTCTCCGTAAGCAAGGTTCTTTATTTATTGAGTCGGGCCGTTACAAGTTTTTTTAAAGAGAAGAGTTGCATTAGGCCTGATGCCGCAGGCCATCATCGATTTGTGCTGATTTGCGAAACCAAAGGAACCCCAAACTGCCTACTTTGCAGAGCAACTAAAAAGTCTACGGAATCTTGATGTGATGCCCAGACTGGTCTTTTGTTTTGCAAAGTTATCAACAGCCACGCCCAAAAACTGGGCTTGTCGCTATGCACAAAAAACATAGCAAACAGTATTGGTTATAAAGTGTGCAAGTACTAGGGCTGTCCAAATGAAAGATTATAACTAACCGAATATTCGGTTATTCGGCGAATAGGGGCGTGGCTACGGTGTGTCAAGGGTGTGGCTCCGAAAAATTGAAAATTTCGGTAGTATGGCACATATCAATCTTTGTATGGGTCTATGAAGGAATCTCCTCGGCCCAGCTGCAGTGCTATGAGATAACTAAACGAAGCTTGCTACATTGCGTGGTACATCATTAAAAAAAATCCTTAGCACAGTTTCGCCCAATAGAAATAGCAATACAATCGACAAAAGCAGCAGAGAAATACAACACGCTTACAATGAGTCATTGTTTTACATAATGAAATGCTGGCCACTGCCATTTGTTTCGCTATCCCAAAAGATCAAATTGTCTAGAGAAGACAATTTGATCTATTCGAGGACTATTCGATCAGTCACTATTCGCAATATTCGCTTTATGCACACGTCATCCTATTCGGATTATTCGCTATGTCAACCTATTCGGTTTCTTTGACTGATCATTTTGCATTCCAACCAGTCGAATAGTCATGCTATCCGAATAATCGATCTATTCGACTAGTAATTCAAGCCGAATAATCGCACTATTCAGACTATTCGGTTGGCAGCGAATAATCGTTTCGCTTCATTGCTATTCGAATAGTGATCAGATAACCGAATAGCGATTATTCGACCTTCGGTGGACAGGCCTAGCAAGTACCGACTGGCTTTCTGTTGATTTTATCTTCTCCGTGCATTGCATGCATTACAATTTGCATTAAGAAAATTCTGAGTGAATGAGTTACAGAGGTTGGAACTCGTTGGTTTTGGTATATTTAACTAAGGGGAGTCTAAGGGGAGGGAGCCCTTCACTAAAGCACACAGTGCTGGGACCTTCCCATAAAATTGCACAAACATATCATAATATGTCAAAGACATGCAATGTGCAAACAAAAAAATTAAGACATTTTTAGTCCCAAACAAAAGAATAGAGAGGTTTAGTAAAGATTATGAACCCTATAGTACCAAGGGCTGCTGTAAGTTTTTTATGAAAAACAGTCAAATGTGTTAGCTTCCATTTGTTGACTTTTTTTCATATGATCTTTTGTAGATATGGAGGTTCCTACCACTTAAGTCAATAGCGTGCTAAGATGTCAGGACAACTATATTTTACAGACCGTGCTGCAGATTTTGTTGCAGGATGGGTTGCAGGTGAGATTTTACTGTTTGTCTTTTATGAGTAGGGTCTACTGTACTAGGATAACATTGGGTAAGCTTGGGGTAACATGGATAAGAGGAAAAATGGGAATAAATTTAATGAAAATCACGATTCGCAGATTTTCTCTGAAACTACCTTCCTTGATGTTGTGGATCTTGATTTAACAGTTTGCGATCTCCTGTTTTCCAGCCATCAACACTATCCTTTTTTCCCTGAAGCGTACCCATTTTACCCCTGCAGACCCTATTGATATTTCTAATAAACCAAATACAGTAGACTAGCCTTCCTAACCATGAAACTGTTGTGCCTTGTTTTGATGGATTTTCCCCATGGGAAAACTTTAAAATATTTGCATTCTGTTTCAGGTTGTGCTGGTGTATTAGTCAGCCATCCATTTGACACAATCAAGGTAAAAATACCAAACTCTGTCTTATAAGTTTCTCAAAAAAGTAATAATGTTATCCTATTGGTCAAATTTGTTATAGTCCATACGCTGGGGTAGATCCCGTAGGATTTTTTTGTGCCCTAATTCACTCTTCATGATTGTTAACTTCATCATTAGGCAAGGCAGAAAAACGAGGGTGGACGTCTGGGCGCGTGGTAGGTTTTCTGGAAATCACGTCGAAAGATGGACCCCTTTTTGTCACTTTTTTCCTTAAGAAAAATACCAAATTAATCGGCTATTTGTGAGCATTTCCTTTTGTTTTCATCACAAACAAGCATCATAATGCACAAACAATGTTCTTGTATGCGTGTTGCACAATATTACATTAAAACAAACAAATACAGTATAAATAATTGTACTTTGAACAGAGTTTTATTTTGTACGACGTTTTGGGCATAAACCCATTATCAAGTGAAGTAAGATTAGTAGAATGTAGGATGAAAGAAGAGTAGATTCGAAAGATTAAGATCGAAGGATAGGGAATCGATGTGACGCAAATGAAAGAATAAAAGGATAGGTAAGCATGTAAGAAAAAGGAAGAGAAGGAGTAGGCTGGAATAAAATCATTGTAAATAGTTAAATTGTTTGTTAAGTCCTGCAGGGAAAAGAGTTCCAAGTTTGAAAATTATTCGCTTCTACAAAGTCTTTCTTTTGGACAGACAGTGCTAAATTAGTACAGTATTATTAAAAAATGTGGACATGGCAGTTCTTGCTAAAAACGAATGGTGGATTTTTCTTGAAGGGTAAGCCAGACCTTCTTTATTCTAATTTTTAAGCTTACACAGACATGATAATTAGCTTCAGGAGATGTCATGATATTCATTGCATAAAATTACATTAGTCCGGTTGCTTTCAATACCTACGGAAGAATTCGGCAGTCACCTTTCTTGATATCAGGGGGAAGTTGCTGCAATTTCACAACTTGTCAATTGAACAATTGACCAATCACAGTAACATCGCAGTGACATCGCTTGTGGCCCGTTTATCATCTATTTTCAGCATTAATGCCTGGAGGTTTTGCTTGTTCTTGTTTGATGCCTACGAAGACTTGTCTCTACTGGCAATGCTTTGATTGGATGGGTCGTCGACAGATGGACCGGAGGGATCTTTTTTCTTCTCCCTTCTTCCCCTTTTGTCTTTTGAATTGATTTGCATTGATCAAAATTCAATCAATCCTCTGTGCATTTCTGTAAATTAACCAAGTGCATTCTTACAGTAACCCACCGAAGTCAAAAACTTCATCTGTTACCAGCGTTCTGTTTGTGGACACTATATCAACAGTCTGTGTTCTATGTTTCGGGTGGCTTCTAAGAGGGAACTTTGTTTCAGAAATAAACTTTACGATTTTGCAGAGCACCGATCTTTTAAGTCTTCTTGATTGTCTACTTCTTGCGCATGCGCAGTAGCGATTTGTCCCTAGATAGGGTCTGTTTTTGTCTTAAGTTGTCCAGTTCCTTAAATCACTCCATTATGATACTTGTTTGTGATGAAAACAAAAGGAAATGCTCACAAAAAGCTGATTAATTTGGTATTTTTCTTAAGGGAAAAAGTGACAAAAAGGGGTCCATCTTTCGACATGATTTTCAGAAAACCTACCACGCGCCTAGACGTCCACCCTCGTTTTTCTGACTTGCCTAATGATGTAGTTAACAATCATGAAGAGTGAATTAGGGCACAAATAATTCCTACGGGATCGACCCCAGCGTATGGACTATTAGTATATTTTACAACATATTTCATCATAACACTATTTTCGGAAACTTGAGGTTTGTGAATATCAAATCTTTTATTTACTTTTAGCTTCTTTAACATCCCTTTAGACTCGCCCCAAGTCCTGCTTATCACTGAATATAGCCATCTTAGCGAGCATAGCGAGCTGCGAAGAGTTTCGAGAAAATGCAACAAGCAAGGAGAAAATGTGTATAAATTTGTTTCAGTGGACTGGAGATGTGCTCCCTTATAACTAAGAGTCTGTTCTGTTACTTGTCTTCAATGGAATTTTTAGTTAAGAGGTCAGAAATCCATTCTATGCTCAAAGAAAGACCAAATAGTTTATATGAATTTTGAAAAGAGCAGTTTATTGTGTTGCTCTCAAAGATCTTATCCGACAAGTCAAACATTCTTATTACACCTATTTTAGCACTTTTCAATTTTGTAGCCTTTTTTCAAATATACTTATTGCAACTTTTTCAGCTAAGGTTTTTCAGCCCTTTGATGCTTGAGCAAACAAACAGAGCTTGTACTTTGCATGTAATACTGTAAGTTAGATTTTACTTGTTTCTTTCGTCGATAGGTGCGACTACAAAGTCAAGGAGTGGTAGCGAATGCCCCAATCAAATATACTGGAACCGTACACTGCTTGCTTGAAACTGTTAGACATGAAAAGGTATCGTACCTACACAATGTTTTTGTTTCCATAAACTTTGCCGGCCTTTAGGAGAGAAGCTAAAACACAACGACCATATTCTTGTATTTAAACGACAACAGAAGCAGACCACTCTGTTAAAACTTTACAACGAACATACTTATAACTGAAAGTATCTCAAGTAGTAGCACATCCCAAGTACCTAAGATATGTCCACCACCCAATTCAGGATAGCTTTGTACAGAAAATTCATGAGTCAGCATCTAAAATAAACTGTTAGGCATCGCTGTGACTATGGTAACCATTAGTAGGGTTTTTTGTCTTTGCATCACAACAAACCAGAACGACCATTTGGACTCCCATGGCTTAGCCATCCTGTAGATTGTTTTAATCGTACATACAGTTTGAAGATGAACTATGACCGCTTTTAGACAAGAAGTTGGCATTAGCTACATAAATTGAGATGGAAAATGATGGCAATAAATTGAAGTCAAATGGCCACTTGAAGGTTTCATTCTTTTAAAATTTCGGTCATTAAAAGTTTTGGACACTTAAATTTATGTAATTTTAAATTTCAGACAACTTTTTTCCCGAAATAGAACTAACCTGATTTTTTTATTCATAATGTAGATTTAGTTATGTACGAATATCAACGATTTTGAATTTTAGGTCTTCGGTTTATTCAAAGGTATAGCGCCACCTCTTCTTGGTACAGCTGCTTGGAATGCGGTTGTATTTGGTGTTTATGGAAATATGATGAAAGCATTGACAAATGAGCAAGGCAGAGACAAGTATTCAGTCATGCATACAACCATTGCTGGCGTAGCTGTAGCATGCGCGCAGAGCGTGATTATATGTCCTATGGAATTAATCAAATCGAGGCTGCAGATTCAAACTGATTCAAAACATAGGCTTTATAAAGGTGAGTTCGCTGCTTTCTGAAAGTGCCGGACTTTCGTTACTTCACAAATGACTTCACAAATGCGGCACGCCCTACACTAAAACCGCATTCACACTTACCAGCTTAAACTAAGAGGCCCTTTACATGAGAAATTTCAGCCTGTGCTGAGTTGAACACGTCGGTCTAAGCCTTCGTCGCGTTTACATGAAGGAGGGCAAGTTGAAACTCAACACGGGCTGAACTCAATGACATTTCAGCACGGGTTGAGATTAGAGCTTATATATATCCATGTAAACGCAAATAATTTCAGCTCGGGGCATGTTGAAATCAAAGATTAGAACGTGAACAAAGGAAATCGAATTTATTTCCGCAATCANCAAATGACTTCACAAATGCGACACACCCTACACTAAAACCGCATTCACACTTACCAGCTTAAACTAAGAGGCCCTTTACATGAGAAATTTCAGCCTGTGCTGAGTTGAACACGTCGGTCTAAGCCTTCGTCGCGTTTACATGAAGGAGGGCAAGTTGAAACTCAACACGGGCTGAACTCAATGACATTTCAGCACGGGTTGAGATTAGAGCTTATATATATCCATGTAAACGCAAATAATTTCAGCTCGGGGCATGTTGAAATCAAAGATTAGAACGTGAACAAAGGAAATCGAATTTATTTCCGCAATCAATCAACTTTTTTAATGGGGCTCGCATTCCTGCTCCTATTGTTTGCAACCGCAATCATATCACGTGACCATATCTCAACCCGTGTTGAGATATCATGTAAACGCAAAGAAAAACAAGCAATGCTGTTAAAACTCAGCACGTGTTCAACTCAGTACCGGCTGAAATTTCTCATGTAAAGGCCCTCTAAACCAGGTTATCGAATGGGGCCTTCTAATTGGTCAATCCAACAAATCGAATGCGTTTGATCGGTTGAAATTTAACCTGGTTTAGATAAAGCTTGTTTAACTGTGTCAGTGTGAATAGAGTATAAGACTCGCGTCTATCAAAACAAGGCTCATGCTTTGTAAAACAAGAGCGTTCTTTGGGTGACATCAAGGAAATGTCACGTATCAAGTGTGAAATGAGCTGAAGGGTCTATTCTCAAGTTTTGTAGTAAAAAAAGACTTTTCAAAGGGGATCTGACGGAAGGTCGATAACTTATCATACATAAGATTTCGCTTTTGTGCATTTTCATACTTCCAGTGTCCCTTTAAAAAATGATAGGAGTACACATTTTTTGTAAGAAACTAGTTTATAAGAAACTAGTACTAGGATGGTCGAAAATTTAAGAAACTCTAGTACTAATTTCGGAAAGAGCTGAGAAACTTTTAAAAGCTAAATTCAAAGATATCATGGTGAATATGTCGTTGAACCCTTTCTCTTGGGGGTAACATTAAGTCTTGTTTTAAGTTTTGAACGAATAGAACACTTCTCTTCCCACCTGATGTTTTAAACGTTAAGAAACGTATCTGCAGCAATGTTAGAAAGTACATGCTAATTCATGCACTCAAAAATAAGAAACAAATTAAGAAACTTTCAGTACTAAAATGCGGAAATTTTCATGTTAAATTATGCAACTTGTAGTACAATGGCCTGATGCAAGCTTCTTATAAAAAACGTGTATTTTGTTACTCAGCTCTGAGCACTCTCAGCAACATGAAATTCTACNGGGGATCTGACGGAAGGTCGATAACTTATCATACATAAGATTTCGCTTTTGTGCATTTTCATACTTCCAGTGTCCCGCTAAAAAATGATAGGAGTACACATTTTTTGTAAGAAACTAGTTTATAAGAAACTAGTACTAGGATGGTCGAAAATTTAAGAAACTCTAGTACTAATTTCGGAAAGAGCTGAGAAACTTTTAAAAGCTAAATTCAAAGATATCATGGTGAATATGTCGTTGAACCCTTTCTCTTGGGTCTTGTTTTACGTTTTGAACGAATAGAACACTTCTCTTCCCATCTGATGTTTGAAACGTTAAGAATCGTATCTGCAGCAATGTTAGAAAGTGCATGATAATTCATGCACTCAAAAAATAAGAAACAAATTAAGAAACTTTCAGTACTAAAATGCGGAAATTTTCATGTTAAATTATGCAACTTGTAGTACTATGGCCTGATGCAAGCTTCTTATAAAAAACGTGTATTTTGTTACTCAGCTCTGAGCACTCTCAGCAACATGAAATTCTACCTCAAGGAAAGTTAATCTGGTCGACTCATCATGTTATCACATGGTCTTTGAAAGATTTTAGCGTAATAAATCTTGCTGATGTTCAAACCTATCGGACTCTCACGTGTTTTAAGTACCTGAAACTGAAGTTTTAGCTGATTAAACATTAGGCTGCTTCCAGAACAAGTTAATCGATACCTTGTTGCGAATATTTTATAAATGAGCTGTGCCAATGTTTTTTAAGGCAATTTGTGACAATATCATGCCTGGTCCCATGATTAGACGACACAACGCATGATCTTCTGTCAATTCGCTCACCTATGTTGTCTCTCGTTATTTAAAGTGATCCAATAGGCCTCAATGTCTCTTTTGTTTTTCTTTTAACTCCCCTCCCCTGCTTCCCATTTGCAAACTGTGAAAGTTGAAGGCACTATCAGCGAATTCGATCTTCTACATTTTCTCCTGTACCTTCCTTCTTCGCCATGGAGGTCTCTTCCTAGCATCTCCCCTTAACTTAAAATCTGTCTTAAATTAGATTTCATGTGAGATTTGCGATAACGCAAAATTACTCATGCAAAGCACTTCAAGTGTTGTTATTCGCGGGCATTTCACGTGACATCTAATTTGAGGCAGACTATAGTTTATTTGCAAACCCCTTTTTAGTTCCTTTTTTCAATATTCTTTCAGGAACCTTTGACTGCATCATGCAGATTCATCGTGCTGAAGGAGTCAAAGGACTATTTCGTGGTATGGCAGCCACCATTATACGCGATATCCCTGGATTCGTATCCTATTTCAATGCATACGAAATTTTAAGTTCAATTATTAGTGGAAAACAAAATAGTGATTTAGGCCCAATAGCATTATTACTCGCCGGCGGAATGGCTGGAACCATTTCGTGGACGCTTGTGTTCCCTCCTGACGTTATAAAGACTCGTATTCAAATTGACACCGAAAAGAGGTTTAATGGATTCTTGAATTGCCTTAGGATATCTTTTAAAGAGGAGCGATGGAATTTGTTCGTAAGAGGACTTGCACCGACAATTCTTAGAGCTTTTCCAATGAATGCTGCTATTTTTACTGTATATACATTGCTTATGAGAATTTACACGAATTATACAATAGCTAAAGAGTTAGATGAATAATGATACAATGATGATACGTTAAAAAGCCATGTCTAACCACGATCCTTTGCGGCCCCAAAGTCCACTTTCGTATGATATCGTTTCTGGCCTGCTAGATTCTGTTTGTTTTGCTTTTCATTCGACGTGCAAAGGATTATGGTTAGCAATGGGTCTTTGATGTACAAATTTCACATTAATTGAAACTTTTTGAGCAATTGAACCATTGGCTAAATATTTTTGGGCATAACTAGTCGTCAGATAAGCTTCGAAAGACAAATTGTTAAAATAGTGTACTAATTTGAAATTAGTTGATCACAAAGCCAATTGAAGTTCAACCTCGTCCCCACGGCCTTTTGTCATATTGAAAGGCCATGGGGACGAGGTTGACTGAAGTTGTCTCAAGAATGGGTTTTTAAATAGTTTTGCTACTCAACGTGATTTTCAAGCTCAGTACCACACGAAGACTTCAACATTTTACATTCATTGTGCAAACTTCGCGATATTTGCAAATTTAAAGAAATTTGAGCTTTTCAAAAATATTGACGCGAATTTATCGTAAACTTGTTTCATCAGCAAGACAAATTTTGCAATTTTTTAGAAATGTAAATTTGTGAAGGAAATTAACATCAGTTACAATTATTAGTTAGCTTAGACATTTTCATCAGAAGTGCTGGATCCAAGCTAACTTCTTATTTGTCTTCTTATCCCCTACCCCCATGTGTTGTTATGGTGGAGTGGGGGCAAAATGGGTCATTTTAATTTTCGCTTCTAAATAGAAGCAAAGTGTCCTTGGTTGTAAACTTGCAACTTTTTAATGGATAAATCGTCTGAGTTCACGATAGAAATTGATTTGCTTGAAATAAAAAACAATGATCGTAGACTTGTTGAATCTGTCAATGACCCATCTTGCCCCTACCCTATCTGATTAGCATCAACGCAAGTGCCACAATGTCAATGTACAATTTTCTTACCCAATATGATACGTAGCCCAAAATACCTAAGAACTGCTCTTACTTTTAGTTTTTTTCAATTTGCTTGTCCCTAATTGTGTATGCTTGCGATTTATTTTACTAACTTATGCAACTAAGTTAATTAGTTTGGGATGTTCTATTGCGGTTTTTATACTGGGTGCGCCAAAAAAAACTATCCACGTTTGAAAAATCGTAGTACCTAGAGTACTAGATGGATTTGAATGAATTGAATTTTGGCTGATAGCTGAAAGACTGAAGTATTTTTGTGATTTTTCTCGTGTTTTTATCAGCAGAGAAAACATAGATAAATTCAACTTTACGAAAATTCGTTTGATGCGAAATGGCTGAAAGCAGGCCTAAAACACTCGATCAAATCGTACGAAATCTCCCGCATAGAACAAGATGCAAGAGCATTTAATCTCTCTCCCGCGTTATAGGAAATGAATTCTTAAAGAAATACTAAAGATTTTCAATCCCATGGCAATACAAGTGCAGACGACATCCGATACCTGTGAAAAACTGTAATTTTGCATTGTTCGGTGTGAGAAATTTCT
>REGM01000052.1:134518-239867 GCA_004194415.1 Aurelia aurita | reverse complement strand
TTTTGTCTTGCCAGTGTGTATTGTTAGTTTATGTCTGGTGCACCAACTTTGTATATCATTTAACATTTTTTCTAAGGACTCATGTACCTCATCAATGGAATTACCCGTGCAGTAGGCTGTAGTATCATCTGCATATAACTCTATTTCCCCCTGAGATGTGCAAGAAGGGAAATCTTCAACATATATAGAAAACAATCGTGGGCCTAGCAGCGATCCTTGTGGAACACCATGAGTGATACATTGCAATTCTGATTTTGCCTCATTGATTTCAGTAAATTGTTGTCGGTTAGATAAATAATCATTTATCCACTCAGCGACGTCATTTGCTAGTCCTACTCCCTGTAGCTTTAGCTGCATGATGGAATGATCCACCGTGTCAAAAGCCTTACGGAAGTCAATTAGTATTATGCCGACAAATTTTCCTCTATCCATTTCCATTTTCCATTTCTCAGTTAAATACACAAGTAGCAGCTCCGTTGACAGGCCCTTCTTATAACCCCATTGCTTTATATTTGGAATATACACGCGATGGTCATCTATTGCTGAGCACACAATACCTTCCAATAATTTACTTGGTATGGAGAGCATACTAAGTGGTCTGTAGTTCCCTCTCTCTATCTTCTGGCCATCCTTGAATGTCATCCTCAATTTAGCCATTTTGTATCGAGCAGGGAATTGTCTATCCTTTAAGCTTTTGTGAAAAATACCGGATTTGTTGTTAGACTGATTACATAGTCGTAGTTATCGCTATTGAGAGACTGGTGGACACTCAAACCAGTTTGAGCAAGCAATTCAATTTAAAGTGTAAAAAAGTGTTCTTGTTTGTTGTTGTTGCGATAACTGAAACTATGTAATGAGTCTACATTGTTGCTGAGTCGCGTCAACTTACAAAACACCTTTTCCGAGGTCGTCTTATTCACTCATCTACTTTATTCTGCAACCACTCAAGTCCGTTAAGCAAAAACACACATTTGCCTTCTTCATGTAGCTTCCACTTTTTGTTCTGCATATATTACAATCCAACTATTTCGGGCGGAAAAGTTTCTGATAATAAACTTTGGACAACAAATTTATTACAGCTGACTGATCAAGTCTTTCGCTTGAAATGAGATGAGCAAAAAATATAGGCAACAAACGTTTTCGGATTTTTTCAGGCAATTCAGACAAAATTTTGTCTGAAACTTTAACCGTCCGAAACTTTTCGATTTTATAAAAGAATATATAATCTTAACTTGTTATTTTCCTAGAAATTGTCAGTTGCTGATCTACAAAGTTGCATTCTTGCAATCAACAGATGATGTCTCCATAGAATTTTTCCAGTTTCGATGTCTCCCAATTTGTTCCACACGAAAGCAAATATTCTGAAATACATTGCTCATAATAATTCAACTTCAATGTGTTTGCTTGCAGATCGAAATTCTAAGAAACTTTTTAGGTGAGGCTTAGTGTGAAGCTTAATGAGTGTGAAGTGTGAAGCTTAATGAGTCGGCACTGAGGTTTCTTGAGAAAAAAATTCTTTTCTGCAAGACGAAATATTTACTCCAAATTCTAAATATTTACTCTAAATTCTAACTGACACATTTTGAACTGAATATAAAAAATGTTTCTAATTAAATTTTAACGAGTGCTTCATCATCTAAATTCAGTCCCCTAATCGAAGTCACTCGCCAACTAAAAATGCTGATAATTTTACGATAAATTATGAAAATCTGTCTTCTAAAAAAGAAAGTCACTAATATAGCTGCAACGATATAAAATAATTTCCATCTGAATTCATGCTCTTTTCTGACATATTCTTTCCATGATTTGAGTGCATCAACTTTCAAAAATTTGTTACGATAAGAACGCGGAAGTTCGAATTGCGACTGTTCTGGGAATAGCGATTCCAAGAAATCCCTGAGTATTGTTCGTATGAGCTTCGCGTTATGATCATCATGGTCTATGTTATCGTTCAGGCAGACGAATTTACGACGATTTTTCCTGATCCAGTCAAGCTGATAAATGAAATGAGAAACGTTGTTTCGAATCATTTTAAATGTTATGTCTTCATCCCCAACAATCTCGAAGTTATAATTTTTCTTTTTCAATGACTCTCGCAACGAATCAACAATCGGCTTGCAACTCAGTATGAGATCTTTTGTAGCAGCCAAAGATTCTTGCACTCTCGGGTCATATTTTGTTGTGTTGTGTATTTGGTTCGAGCAATTAAGTAACATCGTTTCCAGGTTTCGCACGTCTGAAGATTGGAGTGGCAACGAAAACATCCTTGCCGCCAATGTCCGTAACTCTCTGTCATCCAAAGTACCTGAATTTATGAAAACGATGAAATTAAAAACTTTGAGCAAGCATGTCCTTACTCCTTGAAGCTAGACGCATGCGCAAGTTCAAGTAGGTGATTATGACAAGTACTAATTTTAGAGCTGATTGTTGTTAAATGCGTAAATAATACAACCATACTTTGATCAATTATGGTATTTAACAAAAAACATCGTCTTTGGTAAATAGATAGTTTTGGTCGAACAATGCCCGATGGGGTACACCAAGATTTTTTGGCAAGGGTGGTCGATTTCGCCTAAAATCTGGAATAAATCATATGCGTTTTTATTTAATAAACTGGTTATATTTTTATGGTATTCCGCGTTTAATTCTGCTTCGAATAACATATAATTTTGTTTGGTATAGTTTAAGGAACGGCCGTGGAAAATAGAGTTTCTTAATCGCTGTCTGAAGGGTTACAGTAAACTTAAATCATTTTGGTAGTTGACAAAACGTACAGCAAAAATGTCTAAAATCACGAACATAACCGAATTTTGGTGATATTTAAAAATATTGCAGTTCTTTTAGGTCAACTGGTGAAGAATTGTTTTTGGGTGATTTTCCTGAAGAAATTCTGTCAATAAATAAAAACAAATTCCCTTACCTGAAGCATCCGTATCCAACTCATCAAAGACAAGTGACATATTCATTCGAGCTGGGACATCCATCAAATAATACGCATATGAAAAGGCGAACTGCATATCATCTGTTCTTCGGATCTTGTGCGATGACGTCACATCAAAATATCTCCAAAACTGTGTCTGCATATCATTGATGACGTCTACATCAACCATATGTGGCATATGAGCAGGCACCTTCCTTGCTTTATACCCAAAAGCACGGTTGAAGATCCTGCTTACATGAAGTAATGAGCTTGCAAATGTGTCAAGTAGCATACGGGATGGCTTACGATTAACCAAGTACTCTTGTTGCCTGCCAACACGCTGCCTCGCAGTGATGATATCCCAGAAGAACTTCTGTCTCTCCCAACGATGTGGACTCGTGGATTGTGTTTCTGTTATAGGGTCCCAATGCCCATAACGTGCAATCCACCGACTCAATTGGCTACTTCTTTTTCGTTTACTTTTCTTCTTTCGATTCTTGTTTCTCTTCTTGGCCTGAGGGTTGCCAGAATCTGTCGATACGTCGTCTGTGATTCGAATTGGTAGGAACTTTTGTTTTGATTTCTTTGGTGCGAAATTGAAGTGTGCTTTTGATTGAGTCAAGGCTTCGTCGTCGCCAGGTACGGCCAGTAAGTGTCGACGCAATCTTCGAGGAGTTTTCTACGAAAAATAAAAAATGAGTTAGAAGTTTGTACCAACTGCATAAAGAAAAGGGCAGACTATAACAATGGTATCCATTGATATTGGTTGACACGCTGGTACAAAGCCAATAGTGATTGCAGGCAAAGGGATTTCTACAACCAACTAGTCAAGGCACGAGTCTAAACAAAGCAGACCGCAAAAGATGCCCTTAAACCTGAGTAGCTAACTCACTCATTCTACAGGCAAAAATGTGTAGAAAGAAGAAGATAAATCCAAAGATCTGCTGCATAATTCTTGCAGTATTTATCTAATTCAGAAGCTGAATAATAGGTAAAACAATTCTTGCATACTTTTTGTGCGTACTTCGAACATTTAATAATCCCTGAAAATTCAAACTGATTCGCATTTAGTATAAATTGGCATTTTCAGACCATTTTGAGTATTCTCCTGTAAAAACGTTTTCCTTTGGAAAAGTACGCCACTTGTTAAACCTTAGTTTAGTGTCTCGTAAAGTGTCTGGTAAAATCCTTGTCTCTCATAAGATTCTGAAAAATTCGTTGGAGCTTAACCACCTCCAGTAGACACCTTCAACATCCAAAAAATCACCCTTCCCAATCAGTCTCCTTTGTTGCAAGAGGACAGTTCCCTAAAATTGGAACTTTAAACTTTAAACTTCTATATATAACTTTTGTAGTTGCATTGTACGATGTTAAACCTACAAAGTTAACACAATATACAAACACCAAACCCTATGCTTACATAAAAAAATGGAAAAAATGCCACGGGAGAGGGGAAGCTGGATAGAGGATGGACCAAATACATAAAACCGATCACAAGGCTCCTAGAAGCTATTTGCATACCTCTTTGATATCTTTGCCTTTGCTAGCTTCGGTCGAATCTGTCCTGTTGAAATGCTTCGTAGACTCAAAAATTGGGAGAAGTATTTCATATTTTTTCTTCTTTTAACCAATCTCAGTAATATCACCATCTTTGAATTCTTTTTTCGCTTCATTCAGTTTTGATAATGAAGAATTAGACAACACATCTTTGTTCTTTTCAAGCCAATCAAATACCTCATTCGTTGTTTTGTTGCTAACTTTTGATTGTTTCTTAGCTGTTTCAAGGGTGCTCTTTTTTCTTGTATCGTAAACAGTGTACGGCTTTTGTGAGGGCTTCTGTTTTTGATTATATATTTTTGACAGAAAAGTTGTTATGGTTTTTACTGTTGTTGCCACTGGTTCTTTCTTTGTGTCAATACTGACATTAAATTTCATTTCAAATGGCATTGTTTGGTTCTTATCTTTAAAGCCTTGTATTTTGAAAGCAACAGTCTCTGTAAAGTTTACATACAAGGTAACAGTCATTGTCTTAAATTTCTTTGAAAAGGTGGCTGTCCGCATCACACTTGTTTCAACAAAGTCTCCCTCAGTTACTACACCATCTTTTATAAAATTAGTGAAGTTAAGAAAGAATGCCTTGATACCTTGTGGCACTTTCAAAACCTTTGGAAGCCCAATGGCTTCAAATGATGGAAGCTCATTGAATTTTTCAACGCCGCAATCACCAGCATCAAAACCACAATTGAAAATGTTGCAATTTGCATCACAATATCTATCTCCTATCCAACTATTTGCACACCCTCCATTGCAGTACTCTCCTATTGCACTGTAAGCAGCTCCCGTGAACGAATGTGAATTAAGCACCCAGCCTGCTTTGCCCTTTGTATTGAGACAATCCCCACCGTCCCAGTCACATTCTGACACATTGCATGGCTTGTCGCAATACTTATCATTAACCCATGCAGCAGGACAGCCTTCGTTACAATTAGGCACTGGCCATGTTAAATAAACCTTTTGTCCTTTTGCATGCGTGTAGAAATCATCAGGCCAGACATAGTCTCCAAAGAAAACATCATCATTCATGTAAATAAACTTTTTGGAAAGACCTTCAATTCTGTGAATGTGTGTTTCAATGGCTGGAGATGAGTATGTTGGCAAGTGGCTTTTGTTTACAAATAGCTCTTCATGTGTAACAATCTTTATTCTTGGGTGATCTAAATTAATCCATGATGGAATTTGACCATTTGTTACAATAAAAATCTTTCTGATCCATGGTGCATATTTGTCAACTGAGCGCAAAGAATATTTTAATTCATCATTATCAGCAAATCTGCTTGAAGAAACATCTTCCTGGATAACTTCTCTTCCAGCTTCTAATGACGTTAAAGGCCTCCAGAGATAAGTTGCAGGAAGGATTTTGAACTTCAAACCTTTGATCCTTATTTGACCCCTGAGTGGACCTAAGAACTGTTTAGCTCTTGCAGGATTTTTGAATCTTATAACTGAAATATTCTTTGAAATAACGATATTTGAATCCTTAATTTTGGCATCTTTGAGTCCGTCTTTGATATCTTGCTCGCTGATACTTTTTGGCAAATAATTGATAATTCCAATACCTTCTATTTTCTTTGATCCAAGACGAATTGTGCTAGATAGAAAGACTTTTGTAAATTCTTTCTTTTCCCCCTTACAATTAATTGTGTGATTGTTTAACTTGTTGAGATCATAATTTTCATTGAAGATTACCACTTTCACAGATGGATCTACAGCATTTTTAAAATTGCTGATTTTGAATCTTGGCAAATGGGTGTTCTCTTTTGCAATTTCTTCTTCTGTAACATTATCTGTTAGTCCTGCTACTGCAATTCCATTAAATGGAATACAATTTGGATATGGGCATACATGCTCTTCTCTCCATTTAAATTTTTCAGAATTTCCATTCTTTACCTGCTTAGTTTTTCCATCTTTATTCACATCAGTTTTAATTGTATCTTTGATTCCTATGGTTGTATTAAGTTCTGTAATCAGCTTGGCTTTCACTTCAGTAAGTTCTTTAATCAACTTTGGGTCACTGCCGTTAACCCATGTATAAACAATATCAATTGGCACTGGTAGACACAACCTATCTTGAAAAGACTTCCTTCCTATATTATCATGATTATTCGTCAGCCTTTCATACTTTTGCATGCTCCATTCCAAAAACACCTCTCCAAACTGCAATGCAGATATAGCCAAGAGAATCAGTCCTCCTAAGCAGAACCATATTCCAGCTCTCGTTGAAAGGCAGCTATATGTTTGCCTTTGTAAAAGCTTGAAACAGACTTTTAGGGGTCGCATTTCTGTGAACTATGTTCAAATTGTGAGTCTGCAGTATTATTGGCCTCAAAATTGATACTCACTCCTTTGTTATTATTGTGGGCCTAAAAAATGACGCTTATTTTCTCTCACTCAGAGCATACGTACGTCTGGCAAAGTATATGACCGTGGATTGGATAAACAATCCTATACCATTGGCTCTTTTCTTTCCTTGGAATCCATTCAGCAATGCTGTTAAGTCCAAAGTCGGGAAGAAGTCAGCCTTCAGTCTTGTGATTTGTGAACTTACTTTTATTTTGCCATGTTGCAAAAGGTCTTAGCCTCGTTTCTACTTTGGAACCTCGATATTCTGATGCTCCTGCGCTGCACTCCTCCGTTGTCCAAAATAACTAGATTTACCACATGAGCTCTTATCTTAAATATTCTTTGTTTATGATTAAAATCATGACGTCATATGAGCCAGAATACAATAGAATTGAAAAAAGACGTTATGTAATAAATCTATTTCTTGTTTCCAAACAGAGGCTAACCGTTATTTTGGCGCGAAGAACAAGGAACAAGAGAGAAACAGAGGTGCAGTGCAGAGGAACAAACTAGCAAAAACTGGACAGAAATGTCAAGGAAAAATAATACAAAACAATGCATGAATCCACTGTTCTTGAGCTGGCTTGAAGGCTGGAGAGATGAAGCCAAAGAACGAGGAACCAATGCCCACTGGACTTACGATAAGGTACAGTATTGAGTATATTGTCCACTAAAAGGTACAGTATTGTGAGGATGAGGGGGAGAATAAGACACGAGAGTCTCGACTTTTGATGGAAATCCTCTTAGTCTTACCCACACACATCAAAATAACTTCTTCTGCACAAAATGCAATGCAACAAATCTTTAAGTGCTAACGATATCGTTTCGCAGGGTTAAACCATAAATTTTTATTTCTCTGAGTTAGTTAAACAATGGATTGCCAAAAGGTCAGTTTTTTTTATCAATATTTGTGTCATAATTCCATTTATAATGAAATCATCCCTGGCCGTACTGCACCTATCTTCTTTCTCTAGGCAATGACATCACTCAGGAAATATCCACTACCTTTGAGGTCTGGACAAGATGCAAAAATCCTTGAGAATATTGGTGAGTACAATACAACACAATAGATTAGGTGCCTGAGGCCTACCTGAATCCTGAAGGACAACATTGGCAAGTCGAGATTGCTCAACAAAGCTCACAAAAGGACTAAAAAGTATTCCCTAAAACTAGATAGACAACAGCTTTGAAGTTTTTATTTCTCACCAAAGAAATGTCAAACAGGCATCAGTCAAAAGGCCTCAAAGAGCGGAGTTTGAAAACTGGGAGGAAGTTGAGTCTGTGTGATTTGAAAAAAAAAAGTATCTAGAATTCTCAGGGGACTAAACCCCTTTTTCCTACCTCAAAACTTGAATTCCTTTCAATTTTCAAACTCTGTTTTTTGAGATCTCTCAATTGATGACTGTTTGACTATGTTTTGATGAGAAATACAAACTTTACAGCTAAAAACGTTTTTGTCCATTTTAAGTTTTTGGGAGTCTTTTGGTATGTTTTTTTTAAAAACATTAAAAATTTCGTGAAAAAATATCAGAAAATGTATTGTCCAAAAATACCTTGTCCGATATTTGTTCATCCAAAATTTGTTGCGTGTACTGCATCATATGGATTATATTTCTAGGTGATGGAATTGCAAAGAAGCTGGACAAGGCTTTGGAAGAATTTATCAAGAATGGCGGAGGTAATAAAATTATAGTCCATTTAAGCATAAGTTTCTGGTATTATTTTGACTTGATACAGTATAGTTGTAAAACATTCAAAGGACATGAGCTGCATCGTCTGCATAAGTAATGAGGATTTTATGACTAATTTGATATTTGAGCATTGTCTGTTGACATACAGTACTTTAGGGTAACATGTCTTTCACCTTCTGTTTTTAAGTAGGTAGAGGATTTGGTTTAATTGAAATTGATAAGGGTGATGAATTTATCGTGGCTTTATACACTTCAGAATATTTAGGGGCGATTTTTAGGGAGGAACAACTGCCCTTGCTGCCCCACACAAGAACGTGCAACAGATTCAGAATCATGCTCTCCTCTTTTCATCAGATATCAGTGCCATGCATGCACTGCCAGTACCTGCTGCAGCAATAAACACTCAAGTAAACAAGAAAAGACCCATTGCAACCAAAAAACAAAACCGCCCAAAACAAGACTCTGTTTTAACAAGCGGAAAAAGCAGCGAAAGCCAGTCAGATGGAACAGAGCCAGTGGTAATTATATTTCCATTTTTGGATGAGATTGCTTCAAAATTTATCTTTTTACTTTTTATTTGGCTGATGGGAAAAAGCCAAAGTTTTCATTTTTCTGTAATTGAAATTATTGTGATAGGACTCTTGCAAATTTTGCAAAAGAATGAATAGTAAATTTCTTATGATATAATCATTGACTGTTTGAAATGGTTTGAAGTTAAAAACCAAAGCACTATGACTAAGATTTGCAGATTCTGTCCAATAGACGATTACCGAAAAGATGGCATTGAGGGGCATTAGACTGAGATGCGTTGCATTCTATAATGGGATCAACAGTGATTGTACGGAAGTTCAATCATTAAACACGATGTATCTTGGCCAAGCACCCCTTAACACCATCTTTTCCATAATTGCCTATTGAAGCAGCCTCGCACACATAACAGTTTCCAAAACGGCAGCCCATAGTGCTTCGGAAACATTTACACTTCTGCGTTATTCCTGAGCAAAAATAACCCAAATAAATGCAAAGTCTAAGTCATTTTACTGAATTGGCATCATCAAACTCTACAAAACCCATATAATTTTCAGAAATTATAAGTTGTGGTCCATGTCCTACTGTAGTGATTTTTGTTTTACTCAATTTCAGGCAAAGAAGAAGAAAAGAGAATATCTTCCAAAACAGAGGTCTGGTCCATATGCCTTGCTTTTGACCTTATACAGAGAAAGTCAGGTAATGTCAATCACATTGTTTTACACACCAAACAAGTTACGTTGAGAAAGTTTCTACATTTAATAACATGATTATCATGATGATTAAGCTCCNCTACTAAAGTTTTTGAATGATTTGAGCAGCTTCCAAGCTTTTTGAATTTATTCATTGCGATAAATAAACGATACACTCCCCGTTCGACGCTATACTTTGTAATGGCTTCATTAGAGTGTCTCGTTTATTTATCGCAATAAATAAATTCAAAAGACTCGGAAACTGTTCAAATCATTCCAAAACTTTAGCGGACAGATAGGCGAACGTCGAAAAGGAAGGTTGACTTTACAGAAGCGACGAGCAACTCACAACTGAGGGAGATTGTGCCGCTGTTTACAATATTATCGTCGCAAAGGCAAGTTTCTCACAGCTTTCTTGGACTAAATTTATAGTTTCCTTTGAAGAATAGCTTATTCGTGCAATTATTTCATTGATTTGGGTCTGACTGACGATTGCTACATGTCCTTTCCATATTCACTATCGCAAGGGAAAATATAAGAGCTGTTTTATGCAACTTTTTGCAAATTTCCTATTATAGAAACCTATTGAAATATTCTGAAGATTTACCCCAAAACAAGATGGCGTCGTGTTTTTAACGCTGCTGTGACATCATGCCGTCTGTATGAATACATCAACTCCATTGAAATGATACCAATACCGCTCTCAACATTTGCGGGCAGCAGTTAGACTCACTGCATAGTCCCATTTATTTTAACAACAACAACAACACATTTTACGCTTCGACGAAGTAAACAGTCTAGGCAGCAGTTACAAAAATCTTATGATGACCTACCATATTTATTCGCAGATGTAAACTCCCATAGTCAGAGTGTCAGGGTGGTTCTCGGTTCTAGTTATGTCACAATGATTTGCGGTTGTATTGCTCTACTGTTATAAATACATTCGAACTCGAAATTCGCACTCTAAAATCGAACAACTTACAAAGAAATTTCATGAGTAAACACCCGTCTTTACGCTTGCAAGCAAAGTTTTCTTTACGAACGACGGGTGTTTACTCGTCGAGTTTCTTTGCAAGATGTGCGATTTTAGAGTGCGAATTTCGAGTTCGAATGATTTAGAATGAATTATTACTTATCCTTTATCCTAAACTTGTTATGTTCGTGAATTTGGACGAACTCAAAATGTTTCTTTCCTTGTTATATTTATAACAGCTGAATAATAGACCGGCAAATCATTACTACGTAACCATGTAGAGCCACCTTGACGATCAATTGAGTCCAAAGTTCCAACCTTCGAGAACCTGTATTTATTTTAACATCAATTTTGCTACTATCCGTTTTTCAAAAGAAGCTTCTTCTGGGACGAGATTACTATCAAATTATTCTTTAGCGTGAGCAGAGATTTGTTATTTTAAACTTTGACGACCATGAGGAATAGGCTTGGTTTTACGAAAACTGGTAAAATAGATGAATCCACGGTAAAATGAGTCCAAAGTTCAAACATTAAAATGTAGTTGCAGCTTCCAGCTATCAACAAGGTGTCTTCAGTGGTCGTTTAATCTCTAGTTTGAAGCAATGTTTCCTTGAATATAACGGTCATTTGCTATATTAGGTTCAAGCCTTCAAACCTCGTTGCAGCTGAAGTGATCAATAACCCGTATTCATTGTTCCGTAAATCAATCAAATTTACATATTTCAGACTGAGAAGATCATTTTGTCATCTGCCAGATTGCCTTTTCGTTGTTAACCATGTTGACAAGAACATTAAACAGACATTTTAGATAAAGAAATACGACAGCTGCGTAGATAAGAACATTTAGGTGGACTGCTTGGAGGTTTGGAGGTAAGAGTGCGTGTTAATGAGGTGCCCGATCTATCAAGTCATTACCGGCAGCTATTTCGAGTTATCTCGAGGGAAATGAGAACGAAGAGACCCTGATTTTATCACATCTATCTACTTTGAAGTAGCTCAGAACAAAGCACAGAGAACACAAAGCATCAAAAAGCTAAGGTTAGTTGCTCGACTTTTACAACACTTTGCTAACTATAAATAAAAAACTTGATACTAAGTGTGGTTCCGAAACATTGTATACTATGGAGGAGGCGAACGCAAAGAAACAGACAAATTTCTAAGGGAAATGATGGTGCTATCGTTTCAATCAACTTAATGTGTAGTATTTCTCTACATCTACAAGGAGTCCCAAAAAAAATGTAAACAAGACATGGTTGAAAAATCAACCAAATTTGATTACAATAGCAATCTTTTTCTTTTGGGCTAATAGACCAAATGAAAGACCAAATTATGTTTAACTATACAGTAACTTGATTTTTTTGATTGGTATAAATTTGCAAACATAGATGTTTTGGGGGCTGCCTGGTTTTAAAGCATACTGCAAAAATGCACTGATGATTATGGAGTTGATTTTTTTGTCTATGTTATCAATTTTAAACATCAGAATTAGAATGCACACTGTCACACAAAATGATAATGACAAATCGTAAAATTAGGGCTGTTAGTTAAGAATCAACGTTTCCCTTAACAACGGTTATGCTTTGTAATATGGTTTTTCAAGGTGTTATTTCATACCGTTGAACTCAAGAGCACAATAATTCTACTATGACTTTTAAAAGTAATTCAATCAATGGCAAAATGGGGCAAAAAGAAATTTTAGCAATAATAGAATTTTGTTGATTTGTCAAAACCTGTCGACTTTTTTTAGACACCCGGTAGACGGATCGAAAAATCTATGTAATGCATATCAAAATTGCAAATATTTTAAATAACTGCGTGTGATATGGTACCATGAATTCATATTGATTTTGATTCATAGTTATTTAAATTCATATCTATTTGAATGTTGCACAGGTATCTTACAGGACACGGAAACTGGCTGATTTACTTAAAATCTCTGATTGGATTTTACTAACGCAACTCTTTGGAGGAACTGGTGATCGAATTGGTTGAGTGATATGTGTACTGCACTACTGCGATTGCATTGCATTCTGAGCAAACAGTTCGTGGGTGCTTTTCTTGATGTTATGACCGTGTTACTTTGCGTAGGACGTGTCTGTTGATGTAACTCCATGTCAAATTCAAGACAGATGTTCTTTGGATTAAGGTCAACAAGTTTGAAGCGACAGATGTATGGATCACGTCTAACGAGATCTCCAGCTGGAAGTAGCAGCATAAATTGAAGGCTCTTTGCTGAAAGTAAGTGTGCAGAAAATATCATTGCAGCCTCTGGATGTGGCAATGAGGTAATCACAGTTCATCGTCTAATACTGAAGATCGCAGAAAAACAAATCTACGAGAAGAAAGATTTTGGAAACCCATATTTCGACCAGATTTTTGTCTTGGTTATTGCATCGAACTATCGCTACGTGATTACGAACATCCTACCGGCAACTTTAAGTCCAACAAACTTGGAGTAAAAATGTCAAGCAACAGCACCCTAGTCAGTCACCCGTATTTTTGTTTATCGATTTGGCCTCTCGCTATTCCATCTTTCCATCTGGTCACATTCGCCTTTTCACAAGCCATTTTATGCCCATTTACAATCATCTCAAACTTGATGTTGGTCTACGCATTGGCCAAGACAGGACAACTAAACTCGATTTCCAACAAATTTATTCTTATGATGAATATATCCGATTTATGCATGGGAGTATTCGGGCAGCCATTAATTGTTATAATGGTCAGTTTGCAAAGAAGCTTCAGAAACTGTGCTTTTGAGAAATTTGTTCAATACATCGTATTTTTATCAGCGAATTTCTCCTGGTTCATGCTTCTATGCATTTCAGTTGATCGATATTACTCAATCACAAAACTAAATCGCTACAGCCTATACATGAACAAATTCAGAATGAAAATATTGGTCCTAGTTAGCTTCATAGCTGCAAACATTCTAGCTATAACGTTAAATTTCGTCCCGTCCTTTTACATGCAAGTTGTGTTCAATGTTGCGAACATATCAATGATGACAACGGTATGTTTGGTCTATGTCTTCATACTGCGGAAGTTGAAAGGACATAACAAGAAGCTGGTTAGTCATATTAACACTGCAAGCACGACCAACCTCGCAATGATGTCTACATCCAACCTCGAAACGATAACAGAAGTTGGCGAAGTTTCTCGAGTTTCGGGTCGCTGTTTAAAAACGAAGAAAACATCAAAGCAATCGTCCAGAGAGTCGAAGAAACAACTGTCCGCAACCAAAACTGTACAGGCACTCTTAATCGCCATTTTTGCCTTGTATGGTCCCTATAACATTGTGTCAACATATTGGGCCTATTACAAATATGGCAAGCGGGAAAATCCAAGTATGGCATTAAATATATCGCTTTTCTGGTCATATTTCATCGTCCTTAGCAACGCCAGTTTCAACGCGTGTATTATCATTAATGGCAACAGCAAAACGAGGAAATTCATACTGACGAAACTTCGATTATCAAAATTGCAAGTAAACAGAGTTTCAGCTGACGATCAGACGTCAACAAGTTGTCAGAAAGATTGCAACAGCCAAAGTCAAATTTAAGGAAAGCTTTGAAGGGATAGATACTTGTAAAGGCCTAATAAAGCAGATTTTCGAAACTGTATCATTTCACCATTCAGACATAATTGTCCTACCGGGTGTCCCAATAAAAAGTGCGCCTGTTTGAAAAATCACCAAAATTTGACTACATCGCTGATCTTCAAATTTATTTTTTTGGCAAGTAGATCAAAGACCAAAATACTTTCCCAGATATATATAGCTGATATTGTGATTTGTTTAAAATTTGCAAATTTAGCTCTTTTAGGGCTGCCTCGTTTTGAAGTATACTGCAAAAAAGCACTGGTGTAAACCAGATCAATTTCTTTGTGTATATCAAGCTTCTTATTTGGTCATAGAAAGAAACACACACTGTCATTGAAGACTTCCAAGGTAATAAAAAGTCTGAAAATTGTCGCTCTTAGGGAAGATGGACTATGATGCTTAAAAAGTATAGCTCAAAATAAGGTTTTTCAACGTGTAATTGTTTAACCTTCAGGTATTGGAAACAAGAATTTTATCATCTTTAAATAGTTTTGGGTCATTGACCAAACAAATCAAAAAGAAAATCTTATCATAGGTTTGATAATCAAGTTTTTGTGATTTTTTAAACAAGAGTACTTTTTTGGGACACCCGGTAGAATACGTAGGGTGATGACTAGCAGTACAAATGAAGAGAGTATCAAGCGAACACCAAATATCAATAGACAGAGTATCTGTGCCAAGTGGCTTTGTGCAGTGCTAGCTTTTAATTGTTGTGTCATTGAGCTTTAGACCAAGGGTGTCAAGACACCTATAATTTGATTAATGAATATTTATTTACCTTTTTTTGATTGTTCGTGTCTTCTTTGTTTTATCTCTCCCTGCCTTGGTTTTTGAGCAACATTTCAACCGACCTTGGCCTTGGGCCTAACCGCTTTTTCGAATCTAACTCCCTTGTATTCCTGTGTGGATGTGCACCTTCGCGACTTACACTTAGGAATACAAGGGGGTTAGATTCGAAAAAGCGGTTAGGCCCAAGGCCAAGGTCGGTTGAAATGTTGCTCAAAAACCAAGGCAGGGAGAGATAAAACAAAGAAGACAACAACAATCAAAACAAGGTAAATAAATATTTATTAATCAAATTACAGGTGTCCTGACACCTTTGTTTAGACCATTGATTGATTGCGTTAAAATTGGAGGAATCAATGGGGAAGGACCTGTTTGTAAGATGTCTTATTTTGTTCAAATGTCAACAAAATCTACTATCAATTTAAGAATGTTTTTATTCTGCTGTGTCAGGGCATTGCATCGTAAATCGTGAAGACGTTATTCCCTTTGTAAGAAATTCTTCAAAATGTGAAATATTTCTCAAGAAATCGATGTTGTGATGGAAAGGTGTTTTATTTCTTTGCAGCGGTGTACATATGTTTTATACACACCGTTATCGAAGAAAAATGTTCCTTTAATGCAGTAACAACAACGGTGTATACATATTTTATACACACCGTTATCCAACCTCGTCCCTAAGATTTAAGCCAACGAATGAAATACCGTAATAAAATACATCTTTGTCATGGTCAATGAAATACAGTAAACCACACCAAATATTTTAGTAGAAAAGATTCTGTCGTAATGGCTTGTCAACATTGATTCTTTATGAAGTAAACTTTAGTTAGTTTTTGAGAATTTTAAATAGACTTTGTTTTGAAGCTTTGTGGATCTCGTTTGATCACGAAGGCAGATTTTGTTTGATTTTTCATGGGTTTAAAGCAAATAAATTACTTTTTGTCGGTGTTTTGATTGAGAAAATCTTCGTATTTATTTCCATTTTAATTATGCATATTCTGATGATTTATTTGAGCTTTACTTGTTAAACAAACCAGGTGCGTAAATCCACAGCAGTACCAATAGCTTTATAAACTTTGTTTTGAAATGTTCACGAGGGCACGGGACTGAAGCAGTAATATTTTGAGGAAACTTCGAAGAAACGCTGAAGAAACTTTGACTAGTACTCAAATGATGAGAATTTTAAGAAACTTTTAGTACTGAGTCAAACAAATTCTTAGTTTCTTATAAAAAACAGATATAAAGTTTTAACTTTTCCTTGGTAGCATCGTTGCTACGAAACTGCTGTTGCACAGTGAGCAATTTTGAATATGCCCTGGAACTCACAAGAGTTGATTCATATTTCTTTAAAGAACATATAAGTGTTTATCTAAAGCACTAATTGTTTTTACATATTTGTTACTTCTTAGTATGCAAAGAAGTTAATTTGAATAACCTGTGTTGTAACTTTTAGCACGTCTTACACGTGTAATTTTAATAAGGAACTAAAAATTAATCTTCATGTCTACTGCCTGTGCCCTCATGAACATTTCAAAAGAATTTTTTTTGAAAATGTTCAGACATTACTCAAGTCAAGTACCTTCCGAGTAACATGATTTGACATTAGACAGGGTCTGTATACTTTTGCTTCTTGAATAAGATTCCACTGTCTGCTCTGATTTGTTGAATGGGCAGTATCTCGACAAGTATTTTTGATGAAAAGTCTGTTTTTCGTGTCAACATCCTTGTCTGATTCGTGAGAAAATGAATATACCCAAGCATATAAGGAAGCTAGAAATGTCTGGGAAAATACCTAGAAAGACATCGTGAAAACAATTGAGAGGGGATTAGACTTATTACATCGTCGTAGTTATCATCGCTATTGATAGACTGATGGATGCTCAACAATTCAATTCAATTAAACATGTAAACAAGTGTTGCTGTTGTTGCGAAGAACGATAACTGGGACTATGTAATGAGTCCAGGGAGGGATGTACTCATTAAAGTTATTCATTCCAAGCAACATTCCGCAATTATGTTTGGAAGCAAGAGTGAAGTTTTTTGTGTTGTTTAATACCTCATTCACACTGAAGCAGTTAAACCAGCTTTGTCTAACCCAGGTTAAATTTTGACCAATCAAATGCATTCGATTTGTTGGATCGACCAATTAGAACGCAGCATTCAATAACCTGGTTTATTTTAAGCTGGTTTAACTTGCCAGTGTGAATGAGGTTTAAGTTTGGCAAAACTTGGAAAGTTTGAAATTATGAATCGTTTTCTGAAAGGGCTTGTAATCCCAGGGACCAACCTCGTCCCCAGGGCCTATTGTCATATTGGGGACGAGGTTGCCCCGGGACCTCATCGAATAATAAGTGCAAATCGTCATAACAGGCTGCTCCTTGAAGTTTAGTCATTGCGTGTTGCTGCTTTAGTTATTTGACTAAAAGATATTGAATTAAAAATAATTGAACCTTCTTTCTTACAGACAATCATGTTTGGTTTCTCATTAAATGCAAAGAAGCAAGCTTACAGCGTTTTAAACCATTGTACAAGATAGATACTACAAGGTACGTGTGTTACTTTATTTCAACGTTCCGTTTAGGAGGGGCAAAAGGTAATTCAAAGGATGGATAAGTTTACAAAATTCTAACGGGTGAATCAGAAGGAATTCCAAACTTTGTATTTTTACGTTTTTTTAGTATTTGGTTTCGTTTTCCAAAGCAAAGTACCACAAGAAGATTCTTCAACCATCTGAATTTGTTATCCTCGATTCACCAGTAGTATACATTTCATCGGTTAAATTATTGATAGACACGAGGGGTTATGGCTCTGCTCTGCTTGTGATAGTACAATTTATGTTACAGCAAGTGAGGACCGTTTAAATGATATCTTATCTATGGTTCCTTCCTTCCTTAGACCCCGACAAGGACAGTTTGTTTTCGCATTTATTGCTGACCAAGATGCCAAAGACGTTGCTATTCCTCCAAAAGTAAATCCAGGTGCGAAATACATCAACGTTTTCTGAACTAGTTAACATCTGGTATTAACCGAAAGTAAACAACTACGTATTGTTTTGAAACGAGCCAATCAGAAATTATTGCAACTTTAGATTGGCATTGTCTTAAGACTACCAAGTAAGTCAGTACAAATTCACTTCTTCTGTCTATGTTGAGACGAGTTTGAATGGATTAAAAGAGAAAATTACTTTCAGTCTCAAATCTGTTATTCTATTTTTAGAGTATCCAAAAGCTCCTGTCACCAGGTTACCTTCAGCAACTGTTGATAAAAATATACGCCCTGTTCAGCCAACTTCAAGCACAGCTACGGCCGCAAGAATTCCTGAGAAGCAGAGGTACTTTGTTATCTTTCTTCCCCCATAACCATGTTCAAAAATTGTAATATTTTCATGCGACACAGCTTATAATAGGATTGTCTCAGTTCTCTCTTTCAGTTTTTATCTAACGATTTGCAGTGACCAGTGTGAGTTTTAGCAAATCTCAAATTTCAGCAAATCTCAAATTCCTTTAATAAATGCAATTTTCATTTAATTTTTACACTTCGTGTTTTGATATAAACTCTTGAAGTTTAGAAATTTAGAAATTGTCAAGTTAAAAAGTGTAGAATTGTATCGAGAAAAAACCACGATGGTAGACTGTGCGTTGGATCTTGCTTGAAGATTCTTCCAGCGAAGCTTCTGAATTATTCGAAGGCAGGAACACCACAAAGCGACGCGAGATCAAAGATAACTATTTTTTTAGATTAAATATTGATATAAAAGTGTTGTATCTAATTTCTTGTTTTTACTCACAAAATCACGTCGATTTGCTTGAACTTTTTTTCAAAGATAAACAACAAAATAACGTTAGACATATGCACTTTGATGAGATCTGAATTAAGTGCGGCATTTTGAGCATAGCCCATTATCAAGACCACAGCCCGTTGACTGTCCGTTGGCCGTTACCCGTTGACCGTTGACCGTTACAGTCAGTTGACTTGATATCGGGCTGTGCTCGAAATGTCTTACTTAATTCGGTTCATATCAAAGTGCAGATATTTTATGTTATTTAGTTTTTTATCTTTGTATTCGAGGGGCAAATCACTGATTTTTTTTCGTACACATTCCTTGANCTTGTTTTTACTCACAAAATCACGTAGATTTGCTCTGAACTTTTTTTCAAAGATAAACAACAAAATAACGTTAGACATATGCACTTTGATGAGATCTGAATTAAGTGCGGCATTTTGAGCATAGCCCATTATCAAGACCACAGCCCGTTGACTGTCCGTTACCCGTTACCCGTTGACCGTTGACCGTTACAGTCAGTTGACTTGATATCGGGCTGTGCTCGAAATGTCTTACTTAATTCGGTTCATATCAAAGTGCAGATATTTTATGTTATTTAGTTTTTTATCTTTGTATTCGAGGGCAAATCACTGATTTTTTTCGTACACATTCCTTGAAATCACGCAAAAATCACACACGAAAATCACAAAAATCACAAAAAATAACACACGAAAATCACAATAATCACAGAAAAAAATCTCGTGATTTTAAAATCACAAAAATCCCGTACACTATTTTGAGAAGTGATTTGCCCCTCGTTTGGATTATTGCACTACAGGGAACCAGAAGAATTTTTTTATTTCTTTTTCAGAGTTTTTCCAATAGAAAACACAACACCTTTGTACTGCATGAAACCTGGTGCGTATTCAATGAAAATTATTACCAACGATTCTTTCTTTCATTTTCACAAAATCGATTCCTTTACCTTTTCTTTAGCCTTTTTAGACAGATTTTTATGTATCCTCTTATGTATCCTTTTTATGTACTCGTTTCTTGTTAGGTACATTTGAAATCGTGCTCTGTGTCGATCAAATGGAAGTCGTAGGAGGGTAAGTTCATTTCTTTCTTTTGGTGATATTGATATGAACATGATATACAAATATGGAACAGTACTCTAACTTCGAACGAAGGTTTTTGTTAATTCTATCAATGAAGTTCCATTTTTCGTACTGCATCACGTGGTCCTCAAATTCCTAAAAGGGCTATTCAGGAACATTCAGGAACACTCATCTTACTATAATACAACCTCGTTCCCATGACCCAAAGGAGGTTGCTGAATCCAGCATGGCAGCCTTCAGTGTTGACGTAGGANTCGTTTCTTGTTAGGTACATTTGAAATCGTGCTCTGTGTCGATCAAATGGAAGTCGTAGGAGGGTAAGTTCATTTCTTTCTTTTGGTGATATTGATATGAACATGATATACAAATATGGAACAGTACTCTAACTTCGAACGAAGGTTTTTGTTAATTCTATCAATGAAGTTCCATTTTTCGTACTGCATCACGTGGTCCTCAAATTCCTAAAAGGGCTATTCAGGAACATTCAGGAACACTCATCTTACTATAATACAACCTCGTTCCCATGACCCAAAGGAGGTTGCTGAATCCAGCATGGCAGCCTTCAGTGTTGACGTAGGAAACTGGCCCTCGGAACCAGGTTGTCTATAATAATTAACTGCTTTCTTGGCTACAATTTTAATTTAAAAAAGAAAGGAGTTTTTACAAATAGTAAAACAAAATTTTCATTTGCAGAATATTTTCTGTGGCCTGACAACCATCGAGAACATTTTTTGGGAGCGATACTCCCGTGCTCCCACATTTTTTCGACCTCTGTATGACATTTTATTTTTTTCTGAAGATCGAATACAAATGCAAAGAGACTGATGCTCGATCAACTCAAAAGAATAAGTAAGTACATTTTACTGAAATCATTAAAAATTAAATAATATTGATCACATGTTTATGTTTTACAGAATCTGAAAATCTCACTCCACAACCAAACCAATCACAGGAATTGATGTGACATGACTTTAGGGAAAATGAAACCCCCTGAGTGGACTTGCCTAAGTCTCTCCCGTTTATGCAAAAAAATGCCACCTAAAAATCTTTACCCTTGCTTAGGAGGAAGGGGGGAGCCTCTGCGAAGGAAGGAGAAAAGAAAGCGCTTTCTCTCTCCCTCCTTCGCAGAGGTCAATATTTTGGTATTAAGGTTTTTCAGGTTTTAGGTACGGGAGAGACTTGGGCAAGTCCACCCCCTGAGGTGAAGTTTACAGAAAATCTAAGTTATCATCATTAATTCAAAATTTAGTACCCATAGCAGTAGTAGACAACAAATCTTCGAGATGCTTTACACATCTTGTTGCAGACTTGAGCATTGCATATTTGGATAACACAGCGATTTGTCACACAGCTTTTAAGACAGTGAAACGCCGTAAAGAATACTAACAACCTAATCTGTCATCGTTAATGCAAAATTTTGCACCCATGGCAGCCAGCAAATCTTCGAGAAACCTTATATATCTTATAGCAGACTTGAGAATAGCATATTTGGATAACTTAGTTTCTTTTGGATGTGTTGGAATGACATTTCTTAATTCTTCAAAAGCAGAATTCAAACTTTGTTGTCTCTGCCTTTCTCTTGAATTTGTGACCAGTCGTTTGTATTCCGGATCTTTAAATTGTTCTCGTCTTATCCTCCGCAATGTTTTCACCTCTTCTGTCAGTACCAGTTTGTTCTCATTGTTGTAAACTGCGAAATGGAGATTGTTTTGTTAAGTAGAGAATGTCTGAGAAGGAGCACGGGCTTTAAGAAACTCTGAATTAAAAATTAGATTTTTCGATGATACATCGAGTATTTTTTAAAGTTTTATTTCAATCGTGATACATCGAGGGCGAAGCGCGTGGCAGAGTGACGTGACCTAGAGCCAGTCACTCTGCCACGCGCTTCGCTCTCGATGTATCACGATTGAAATAAAACTTTAAAAAAATACTCGATGTATCATTGAAAAACCTAATTTTTATTTCAGAGTTCCCTAAAGCCCGTGGAAGGAGCAGGAGGGATAGTCTGAGCCCCTATGTCTGTAGCGGGTAATTCTTTTTGTACCCTACGAAAAACTGAATGAATTAAACACTCTCCGTTTTAAAGGCTGTAACATTGTAACCATACATCCAGTTACTTTATAAATTCGTTGTGTGATCGCCAATATTTTGAAATAGATTCGANCCAGTCACTCTGCCACGCGCTTCGCCCTCGATGTATCACGATTGAAATAAAACTTTAAGAAAATACTCGATGTATCATTGAAAAACCTAATTTTTAATTCAGAGTTTCCTAAAGCCCGTGGAAGGAGCAGGAGGGATAGTCTGAGCCCCTATGTCTGTAGCGGGTAATTCTTTTTGTACCCTACGAAAAACTGAATGAATTAAACACACTCCGTTTTAAAGGCGGTAACATTGTAATCATACATCCAGTTACTTCAATAAATTCGTTGTGTGATCGCCAATATTTTGAAATAGATTCGAGATGTCACGTCACCCCCATCGAAAGTGGACCCTTCGTTTCGAAATTATTGACGATTTATTACTAGTCTGGACGACGGAAGATTCGATTACTTCAGGGTATTTGTCAAATCTATTTTAAGATCTTTGCTTTTAAACGCAGCACTTACTAAAGTACTTTGTTAAATTTCTGCGAAATTATATCATTTAAAACGGGGAATCTTTCTCTTGACTAAATCGGTATCAGCTACCTGTACCAAATTTCAAACTCGTTATTTTTTGGATGTCTTGACAAAAGAATGTTTAGCTTGTAGATTTATGAAGTCAAAATCAATTGACAAGAAATAAAATACTTGAGACTATTACCTCTCATTTGGTCATTAATTGTGTTAAATTCTTTCCTTTCAAGAATCAAATCAAGAAATGATTCACCATTGTCTCCCTTGCCTTCAAAGTTCATAAAATTCTCGTATGCTCCCAATGTCTCGGTCATGATAAGATTCTTACAGAAGCTGTTCGTTCTCACGTTGGTTCTCACGTTGGTTCTCACGTTGGTTCTCACGTTGGTTCTGCTTTGTTTCTTTGCGAGTTCGCCTTTTATACATTCTCTTTCCTGCTTTTAATAGTTTTAATACTACTCCATTTGATATTCACACGGGGGAGATTTTTTGTTTTACTTTATGTAGGAGGAGGCTCCCATTATCTAACTGCATATCAGCCTTTCTATCACAGGTGCGCTTAACCTAGACGAGACTGTTCCAAGTTACTAAGAGATCGTTGAAATATTAGGGTATTGTCTCGATTTGAATCTAACTAGAAATGCTGAGCCTCCGTTGCGTCGTATTGAACGGATCTAGCTCTAAGTTTTGGCTTCTCAAGGTTAATTTTATTCTTCCCCCGAGCGATAATTTGGCCACAAGGGCGACCTTTCTCACGAACCATTTCATCTGATATCATCTTTACCGGTAGTAAAACATAAACTAGATGATTATAGATGCGACAAAGCTGTGCATCTTTCCCATGCATATTATTGCATCAGCAGTTTTATTCTAACTAGCGCGTTATTTCAGTAAAATAAAGAGTTTTTCCTGGAAGCATAACAATGTTTTTCTACAGTATAAGCACTAGCACAACTTTACTCAATATATAACCTTCAAAAATTAACTTTCCATTGGAAAAACCAAGTGCTGCTAACNTGCATCTTTCCCATGCATATTATTTCATCAGCAGTTTTATTCTAACTAGCGCGTTATTTCAGTAAAATAAAGAGTTTTTCCTGGAAGCATAACAATGTTTTTCTACAGTATAAGCACTAGCACAACTTTATTCAATCTATAACCTTCAAAAATTAACTTTCCATTGGAAAGACCAAGTGCTGCTAACAACGTCAGCAACCACAACAACATTTTGGACACTGCGTTCTACTTTTGAAAGCTGCGTAGTTTCTCTACAACAAAATGCCTCATGTAGTCGCAAGATTAGATCGTTGCTCATGCTTTTTCGGCCATTTTGTAGCTGTTCTCCAAGACTGAATGTTTGATATTGTTGTTATTTGAAGTTAACCAAAATATGATATTATTGAACTGTTAAGAAAAAGTCAAAATACATCCTTATTTTCTCCTGTTGGTATTCACAGGAGAATGCTTTTGTAAATTGACAAAATAAATTTTTTATCCTCCAGCTAATTTTGTAATCAGAACATTCCATAGCTTAATTGAAATGTGTGTGTTCTCCACAGGTGTCAACATGGATGTAAGAAAACTGCAGTTAGGAGATTTTCTTTGGATCGCCAGAGACAGAACGAACTACGGAGGTAACGCTAAACACCTTATCTAAAATGCGGACCAAATACTATCCTGAAAGTACTACTGCGTGCTCGCTTAAATCAAGGGCAGTATGAAGATACTAAAAAGCCAATTAAGCGACATACCTTCAGTTCTTTGTTAGCTTTAAAGTATTCTTTACATCCATATTATGTTAAAACCATGGTTGTCATTCTTTTGCGTTGACCTGCTATCGAATCCTAATCGAAATTGCCAGCTTCGCTGCAACTGCAAACCGGCAAAGCCAACAAAGGACTGAAGGTATGTTGCTTAATCGGCTTTTTAGTATCTTCATACTGCCCTCGTTTAACTCAAAGAGCCAACGAAAAACAGCCATTCTATCAATTTAACCAACTTTGGGTCGCATGTATCTTGCTGTTCAAACGTACATTTTCTTCTTTGATTATTAACAGGAACAATGCGTGAAGTGGTGTTAGACTTCATTGTGGAAAGGAAAAGAATGGACGATTTAGCTGGAAGCATTACAGATGGCAGATTTAAAGAGCAAAAAGTAAGAGTAACGCTTCGTTAAATTTATTTTATGGGTGGTGATAACAGCTTCTTTCGATGAAACTTACGTTAAAGGGAATCTACGCATATTAAGCTGTTTGCGAAATGGTTGATCAGTGGTCTGTCCGACACAGATTGATTTCTTAAATCATAGGGAAACAGTCAAGTCCCGTATATATTACAAATAGCCGAAAAGCGGACTCTGGTCCGGTGAGACGGAAATGCCCAACAAGAAAAACTACCCAGTTGATATTTTGGCCTTAATAAAAGAAGCAATTCCGTGTCGGATGGACAAATGATCAACCATTTCGCAAACAGCCTCATATATAAGGCTTTGATAAAAATAGCCGTACAAAAACAATCGACCTTGACACACGCCGAATCATATTTGGGTAACTGATCTATGTCAACAGGAAATAATGATATCTGATTGGCTAGAACTCGACCGCAATTGGCTTGAGCCACTTTTATATGCTTAGATTCCCTTTAAGGTTTTCGATGTTCATGAAATACCGAAGCTGGCACAGTTGTGATCCTTTCCCCTTATGAAGTGTCAGCTGTAATTTTGCAATCTCTTTCCGCCTGCATTCAATTTTATCTTGCTATTTCCCGAGCAGTTTCAAACATCGATCGATGTAAGTCTATATCTAGCAAGATAGTTTTTGTTGACTGGTTTTACTTATATAACAGAAGGCGCAACCCCTATCAAGGTTTAATCTGCTACAGTCAGGACGAGCAAAATGGAAGAACCGTTTGATTCTTCAGTTTGATTTTGGTTGGATCGTTTCTGAACTTAAATTCACAGAAGTATCGGACTTTAGTTCATTCCAACTCAACTGTTTCAGAAAATGCCCAAATCAATATACCATACTTTTTATTTGATGTTTGATCGAATCTCTACTGACCATCCGTTGTAATCTGTGTCTCGCTTTTTTGCAGTTCAGACTAAAAGCTTGTGGCCTAAAGCATGTCATTTACCTAGTAGAGAACTATGGTTCAATGCAGCATATGGTTATACCTGAATCAACCCTGAAACAAGCAATTGTCAACTCACAAGTAAGAAACTNGATTGATTTTGGTTGGATCGTTTCTGAACTTAAATTCACAGAAGTATCGGACTTTAGTTCATTCCAACTCAACTGTTTCAGAAAATGCCCAAATCAATATACCATACTTTTTATTTGATGTTTGATCGAATCTCTACTGACCATCCGTTGTAATCTGTGTCTCGCTTTTTTGCAGTTCAGACTAAAAGCTTGTGGCCTAAAGCATGTCATTTACCTAGTAGAGAACTATGGTTCAATGCAGCATATGGTTATACCTGAATCAACCCTGAAACAAGCAATTGTCAACTCACAAGTAAGAAACTCTGGTTTTTTTAGCTTTGCAGAGCTTCGATACATGTTTCGTAATCCTTTTGCAGCCTGTTCGCAAACATCACAGGGCAGAATCTTGTCAGGACATTAGATTCACTACTGCTGACAAAAACAATTGCATTTAATGAAATCCTAATAAAACCCTGCCGTTGAGAAGTCTTTCAGAAAGCTGCAAAAAGTTATGCAGCCTAAAAATGCTGGAGGGGAAGTATTCTTTTAAAAAGACTGAAACTGGCAGAATGCTTTCAGATAAAGTAGATGCCAATATGCTTTTGGGAAATAACTAGTTAAGTTTTACTAGACCTGCAGTGCAGAGTATTACATTCTTGTCTTAAAGAGAATCAATGGATATAAAAGCACCGCGCGGAAGGAGTCTGGGTATTCTATTATTAGCCTATTGTATTTGATGATTTCGACACGTACTTGGATATTGTTTAGCCAGAGGAACAATAGCGTGCGTAGGAGTTTTCTTGGTCCTATTTATAGATGACCTCTACTTAGCTCCGTTGATTCACTTTAAGTATCGAATAGTGCTCATTTCCAACTTATTGCAGCTTCTAATCGGTATTTTCTTCTTCTTCGACTAATACGGTTCAAATCTGAATTCTGTTTCATGTTTGCAGGTCGTTGATGGTTTGTTTATTCGAAAAACAGAAGGAACACACGATTCAGCAGCATACCTTACACGCATGACTAAACTTCTACAACATTTCTACCAGGTTTGTCTATCTTATCAATCAATCGATCAATCATTCAGTCATTCAAAAAGTCAACCAACCAATAAATCAAGGCAAGAACAAGCTCATCCTCGATACCGGGTGAGTCAGAAAATTGTTTAGACGTTTCAAAGCCTTCTTTGGGTTCTAAAAACTTGATGATATTTGTGTAGCTAAAATGTCAACTTTGATGCCAAAAGTTAGTTTTTCAAAATCGTTGCATCTTTCTCAATTTACAAACAATTTAATAAAAAATTATTTTCTTTCAAAGTCCTTGGAAGTACAGGCCTAAAATCCTTGATTAAATTTGCTAATAATTTTATTAGGCATGTTTTGAAGGATTTTGAAGTGAAGCATTTTTTAAACCGCTTGTAATTTGAGAGCGATACGACCGATTTTGACAAACTAAATTTTCTTATCTAAGTTGAGATGTTAGCTACACAGGTATTATCAGTTTATATTAATCTGATTAATGGTTTGAGAGCTACAGGCTTTCAAACATCTCAACATTTTTCTGACTCACCCAGCTCAAAACCTGCTATTTCCTCTGCTTTATATGGTCACTCCTCTAATTTCGCTCTTCTGTCTGATTTTAGAACAAAACAATCTTGGCGTACCCTGCCGACCACATACGCAATTTAAAGCAGGATCAAGACTTTAAAGAAGTAATTCAACATGACACCCAGAGGCTGATGACATTTGACGAGTTCTATCAATCAACAACCAAAACCAAGGTATTTTTTCATTTTCATTTTATTTTCATTTATTTCAACAGGGTTAAATACATTCAGTAAAATTTAAATAACTGATTTTCAATGTGCCCTGCTTAAAAACAAACTAACCTAATACATGAATTGCTATTATAAATCAACTTTAATATCCTCTATAAAAGGAAAGAAAATTATATAAAGAAAGGGACTCAGAAGTCATACGTATGTACTGAACGTTGGTTTAGAAGATCAACCTCTTTGATCTTTCAAGAACGATTTTACCATAGGATGTCATAGTTTGTAGATCGTGGAGTAAAATTATGCGTGCTTACATTAAAATGGCTTTTCAGAAACGTTAGCTTTATATACGCTACATGTAACGATTTAGAAAGCATAGCGCTGGGTACTGTAGTTTTATGGTTTTACAACTAAAACTTAAAAATACTTCGTTCTTCTCGATTCGTAGATGCTAACAGTGAAAGAAATGTTTGCAAAGCAGTTGATGCAGTTGAAAGGAATTTCATCAGACAAAGCAGCTGCTATTGTTCAAACCTACGCAACCCCAAAAAGGTATGTACAGAATTGATATGAAATTAAATGACTCGAATAAACATTCAGCCTGCGTGCAGCCTCACGCAGACTAGTAAACATATCGAATTGCAGCTTTCTTTAAATTCGCATTTCTACTATGATTGGAATTTTTTACATTTGTGATTGTGTAGCTTTTGATTACAAAACTGCACTCTGTTGCATTTTATCGGCAACATAATACTTCACTCTGCATTTCTTAGTTTGGCATAAGAAAGTACAACTGCAAAATATGGTTTCTATTTTGCTTAAGAGTGTTCAAGAATGTCTCAGTTCTAATCAACGAAGGAAAGTGTATTGGTTTTCTTACAAGCAGTCCAGTTTGGCGCTGTCAATTATCTTTTTAAAACCTCATTAAGATATTTTTGTCGTAAGATCCTTTTTTATTATAAAGTTATTTTCAATTCTTCGTCCTGTCTTTTTAGTCTCATCCAGGCATTTGAAAGGTGCTCGACGGATGACGAAAAGGAAGCTTTATTATCCGATCTAACATTTGGCAAAGGACAAAGGTAAGCTCCACAGTTGAGTTTCAGTTTAAAATTCCCTTGATGCAAATCACAATTTCATTAATAAAAAAGATTTAGTTACTTTAGATACACTACATTACCTGGATTAGTTTGTTTTGAAGTAAATTTCTTGAGGAGGAGCTCTCCAAATACCATAGTTAAACAAGTCATTTTACTGACATTTTAAAAGATCATCGTGCGGAGTTATTTTTGCATTGTTGAAGCAATCTTTGGTGGTGCGAAATTTTTATAATCTGATTCGTCTAATTTCTTGAGCTTATCATCATCCCGATATTTCTAGCAAAATTTGTATTTCTTTTCATTCCATAGAAAAGTTGGACCGATGTTAGCAAATCAAGTTCGACTTTTGTACTCAAGCAGGACACCTTTGACCTAAGGTACCCAAGCAGGACACCTTTGACCTAAGGTACTCAAGCAGGACACCTTTGACCTAAGGTACTCAAGCAGGACACCTTTGACCTAAGGTATAAAACAATAGTTTGTAAATATCGCAAAAAATAATCTAGAGTTCTTCAAAAACATTCCTTATTTGCTTGATAATCTTCTTTCAACAGTTTCCGTTAGTGTTGATGCAACATTGATACATTCTAGCCATTTGTTATTTGAAGGACTGCATAATGTTGTTATGTTCTCTGCGTACTTCAGACATTTCTTCAGATATCTAAAAAAAGAGAAGCTTGTAGCTGACTGAACATCATTATTGAACCGAGATCCTTCTAAAAATGTACAATTTCTAGACGTTATTACGTAAATATTGCAATAAACTTCTTGTCATTTCATTTCAAAATGTTTGGGCACCTTTGCCTTTCAATATGACTGATTTGCAAGGATCCGTGGTACTTTGTTTTTCTTTGTCGCTTCGAGATTGTTTCAATACTATTTTTTGCAAATTGAGATATAGTTGGCAGCAATGTCCTTACCAGAAGCTTACCTTTGCATTACAGGTGGTATTGCGATATACAACCCGTCGTAATAATTTAGAAATGATATTACCAAAATGGCAAGCTGCTTATCGTAGCCAATCAAATTTATTAAAAAAAGACTTCATAGTTTGCTAGAATTTAAAATAGGATAGTGGAATTTTTCATGAAACTAAATTGGCACTTCAAGGCATTCATAAGCGCTAAAACTATCTAGGATTTACGTTCGTCCCCAGTGATTTCATAAGAAGAAAATTCATTTCCTTACCTTATGATTTGCGTTTCTTCTTCTTTTGATCTCTCAGTCACTGACATGACACTTTCCACTGACACAATTAAGATCATAAATGACCAGAGAAGTGAAAGTAATGGCAAAACACTCAGCATATTCAGATAATTCTGACGAGCCCTTGAACGAAGCGTTTTCTGTTCCCATTGGATTTTCTTTCCATTGCATGTCTGTAAAACCTGGAAACAAGAATTGTTATCTTTTAGAAGACTTACGAAAATAAACAGTTGTAAATTTGCCGAAAAGATACAGGGTCTATTACTGGCAAACTGGTTTCGTGATTGTTCCTGATTATGTTTGCAACTCATATTCCACTTCCATTTGTGAGATGGTCTCTCCAAAATATTAATCTCATTATTATGTTTCTCGTTCCTGTCCTTATTTTTTCTTTATGTATCTTAACAGCTGAAGTTGCCTTTATTCGCCCAGGTTTTAACCCACTTACTTTCGGCTAGCCTGCGTCGAGGTTAAGTTTCTGCTTTCGGCGTACAATTACAACTATTAACAATCAAAAGACAAAGTGCAAGATCTGCTTTCTCTCGAACTTCTTTTGCGCTTTCGGGACAGTGTTTATCTAGCTCATTTAAGATGTTTTCCAAGACGTGAATTTTAACGCTAAAACATATCTCACCTGCCCTATCGCTAAACTGCATTGTTTCACAATTTTCCGTAATATTCCATTAATTTCTAGTTCACCTTTAGGCCGATGCATCACATCTCTCTGTTTACTCGCAAGTATCTTGACGCATTTTCGTATTAATTTAGTGCCGCAATCCTCTTTTATTGTACAATCACTGCAATTAGTTTCTGCTATCTGAAGATATTTTTGCACGACATTTTGCAGTTCATTTATACTTTTTTTCACGCCTATTTCACCTTCATTGCTGTGTTGCACTCCCTTCGTTTCTGTTTCAAACACTTTAATTTGATCTACACTCGACTTGATTTCTTGACGTAATAACGATATAGGATGATAAACCGATCGATAAGTTCTCATAGTAATGTCAATTTCTTTCAAAATGCTGACACTTTCAATCAACTCTCGTCTCCATGGAAACAGGTATCTCAAACAAAAGGAAATCCCAATACAAATCACGTGGTTAGCAATGACGACATCCACTTCTTTGAAATCATATTCACCATGACTTAGACGATCTCGTAATTTTGGCCCATCCGGAAAGTATAGTACATCGTACAGCATTTCTGTCAAGTTTCGTCCGATTTCTGGCAAGAGCTTGTTCGCTTTATTTCCTTCAATTTCTGTGGCTAGAATCTGCGAATCAAATATTAAATATCATGATATATCTTTTCACTGCAAAATTTAGAATTCCAAATCAATTGTAACATTTTTTAATAAACCAGTTTAGTAAGAAGCTATATTTAAATCAAGTTTTTTGTTATATCTTATAAGATGTTTTCTTGAAAAGGATGGAGATTGTTTGACATTCGTCATTTCTCTTTTTCGAAAAAATTAAAGCGATTGGATTGGTAAAAAATGAATTAATAGGACTTTCAGTTTCTTAGTGCCTTGAAGCAGACTGAAGATTTCTGATATTACTGTGGTGATATTACTCCAAACTTAAACCTGGTCCCAAACTTTTTTGATCAGTACTCTATAGATTAATGATTCATATCAACTGTTTGTTCCATACCTCATCAAATGTTGTGTATAGTACATCTGATTCCGCAGTAAGCAGCCTGCTTGGACATTCATTGACAACTGTAAATAGGCATCGTAATGCATGCTCCAGTTGCGGTAGAAAAAGAATAACTGCATCCGAGTACCTGGAAGGAATAAAAACTAATCTAAATTTTTAGCTACCAAATCTATAAAAAGATGACAAAACATGATTTAATTGGTAAGCTTACAAATTAAGTCAGTCAAGCAAGCCCTGATGAGTCAGCACTTCAACTTCCCAGTTGCATTGTTTTCTGAAAACAACCAATTATGGAAATAAGATATAAGATTTAATATATAAGATTATTAGATTGCTACTGTACCTTTCTGTGAAGAACAGTTCAAGCACCAGTTTCCAAGCAGGAAGCATTCCCAAAGGAATAAATGCTGTTGATTTAAAGATCTTCAGTAAGACATCTTTGTTGAAACTGTTCAGAGGTGGGAATAGATTTGAAGTCAAGTTTGGAGTGGGCATCTTTAACTTTGGTCTGTGCTTCACACAGATTTGATTTTCTTCAAGGATATGCCCAAGTTTTGCAATCATCTCTGTAAGGAAGTTGCAGTACCTGAAACGGGAAGCATTGTAGAAAGAGTTATTCAAAATTCTTTATTGTAGTTTCACAAAGTTTTTGATTGCTTATCAATGGAAAATATAATGTGAATCATCATTTTAGAGTAGATATAATTGACCAAGAAATACAAGAAATAAATCAAACTATGAATAACTGCTGAAAGACTTAACTCCCTAAGCATAGATCAACTCATACTGTTCATTATTGATCACACAGTCCCTCCAAGGGCCCCTTTAATGTGCTTTCTACAAGAAACTATTGATTAGTATATACATTAACAAGAAAAGGGACTGCAATATGTTAATACTTACAAATGAGGTACCTCCCCAAGCATAGGGAAACCATGCCATAAAACATTTCTGAGATTTAGACTTACAGGAGGTCCCATCAATGTCTGCAAAATTGTAATAGCAACTTCACCAAACATTTTCTTCAGTTCTTCCGTTTTCAGCAAATCTTTGAGCAATGAAGGACATTTTCTGATTTTTGAAATGGTGATAAATACATCGCCTAATGCCCTTTCAATTATCACTGTTAGTTTTAAGATTGAAAGATTTGTTAGCGGAACACCATCATTGATACATTCAATAATTTCAGCAGTTGCCCCTGTCCATTTTAAAGGGGACAGAAGTGTTTTGTATCTTTTTGACTCCTGTTCCATATTACTTTTCTGCGCCATAACTTGCAGGGCTTTCCAAATATGCTCTGCATTTTTTAAATGTTTCTTCTTGTCAGTACTGCTGCCTGTAAAATGAAAAAAGGCAACATATAGGGGTGTCAGTCACACACAAATGCACCAAAAGGTACCTTTTTGGCAGTATATCAATAAATAAATAAGGGCTTTTTGTTTTTCAATAAATATGAAGTTTCAGCTTGGAGGGAGTTTGCTTTCAGTTCATTTTTTTCAATCTTCTTTTTAAAATGCTTATTTTTGAAAATTCACTTGGGTGCAAATTAGACATCGTACAGTTAACANCTCCTGTTCCATATTACTTTTCTGCGCCATAACTTGCAGGGCTTTCCAAATATGCTCTGCATTTTTTAAATGTTTCTTCTTGTCAGTACTGCTGCCTGTAAAATGAAAAAAGGCAACATATAGGGGTGTCAGTCACACACAAATGCACCAAAAGGTACCTTTTTGGCAGTATATCAATAAATAAATAAGGGCTTTTTGTTTTTCAATAAATATGAAGTTTCAGCTTGGAGGGAGTTTGCTTTCAGTTCATTTTTTTCAATCTTCTTTTTAAAATGCTTATTTTTGAAAATTCACTTGGGTGCAAATTAGACATCGTACAGTTAACAATACGTTGTTTTTTTTAACAATAATAATAAATCTCACCCAACAACTAATTACCTGTAAATAAACAAAACAGCTGTTGGTTGCTTTGGCTGGAATTGAATTGAATTTGAATGCATCCACAGCAAACTTTCATCTGTTGTAGATTTCTCTCATTCTTTTTGGGTATCTCGCACAAAATATGGAAGACGTGAGGAGACAAGTAACTCATTCTCATCAATTAAAATTTGTTTCTTTTCTGCTAGAGGGAGTGTTTATGTTTGGTGCTCTTTCTGGCTTCTTCCGTGTTGTCTCCGTCTCCCGCGCAAATCTGAATTGGTAGCTTATTTGATATGCCTCGTTTTGGAGGATAATCACAATAGGAAATGCAACAACAACAACACGAGTAGGCCCAAATCACTGATCAGTGGCCCAAATGGAACAATTTGAAACCAGAAGTAAGGCAAGATCAAGAACTTCGAGAAAGAAAAGAAATTAAGGAAAGGTAAGAATTTAATCAAGCTCGTAAAAGACGCCAAAGAATAAGTAGATTCACAAAACGTTTTTGAGCAATATAGAACAAACGGCAGAAATAAAGAGAAGAAGAGCTGCACAGTTCCCATTCCCAGCAAGCAAAGCAGCCAAGAAAATGCTCCCAGTCTGTCTACAGAGTGTGGCAACTGCACGCACAAGATTTTTTACAAAATTTTTGTGTGCACACCGATTTTGAATGAGATTTTGTGTTCTCTACTTTAAAAAAAGGAACCAAAGGCCCTGCACAGCGACACGCCAATGCTTCGTTGGTCTGCACGCGCGAGATCTCGTCTTGAACTGCCATACTCTGCAGACTCCCAGCCCCAGCCCCCCAAATCTAAACAGCCATCAAATAGTATGCATTATATTATGTAACAGTACTTATAACAGTGGGGNGTAGGCCCAAATGGAACAATCTGAAACCAGAAGTAAGGCAAGATCAAGAACTTCGAGAAAGAAAAGAAATTAAGGAAAGGTAAGAATTTAATCAAGCTCGTAAAAGTCACCAAAGAATAAGTAGATTCACAAAAAAGTTTTTGAGCAATATAATATAGAACAAACGGCATAAATAAAGAGAAGAAGAGCCGCACAGTTGAGTTCCTTCAGCAAGCAAGCAAAGCAGCCAAGAAATGCCCCCAGCCCCCAAATCTAAACAGCCATCAAATAGTATGCATTATATTATGTAACAGTACTTATAACAGTGGGTAAGATAGCCTATTGTACTCTTGGAGGTATTTTTCCCGCATAGATAATAGGCACAGTAATTCATTTGTACCAGGTGTAGTAGATGGTAAAGTTGTTCCACAATCTTGTCCTGGTACAATAGCAACCTCAAAACAATAGAAAATACTAATTTGGCCAACCTGAACTGCAATCTATTGTTTTCATATGATTTGGCACACCTGAACCAGTGCCTTTCTTTGACTTGTGCACTGCTTGTTGGAAAGGTGCACACTCTGCAGACTGGGTACTAGGCCAAATTGGATTAGTTTGTTGCCTCGTACGTAGGTGCAAGGACTGGTGTCATTTTTCATTCTATGGACTTTTTTCTGATTACATAATACATGCATTATCACTTTCCAGCCGCTGCTGTTCTAATTGGTTTATCACTTCAAACTCGCCAAGATGACGACTACGAAATGTGAACTGTCTAATGATGAGATTTCAAGATACTCAAGACAACTCATTTTACCAGAAATTGGAGTTGATGGTGTGCTTTAAATATGTTTTGAAAGTGGTTTTCATAATTATTAAAATGTGGATCTTTTCATTGACAAAAAGCTAGATAGGTAAAACAGTTCACCAAAGATGATAACAAATTCTTATCAGTAGAAGAGTTGCAGCAATTTCATTTTCAGCCCCTTGGCTATTCAACACAACAAAGCATTCACAAAAGTTACTTATTTAATGACTGTGAGGGCACAGCGTTTTTTAACTAGCAACATTTTTTGGACACACAGTTCATTATGATGGAAATGAAAAGATTTCTTTTCTAATTATACAACCTTCAGGTCGTTTTCTTCCTACCTAGGGCAATTAAAATTGAAGAATGGTAAAGTATTGATCGTTGGAATGGGTGGACTTGGATGTCCTGTTGCCATGTATTTAGCAGCTGCTGGTGTAGGTTAGTATGCCTTGATCCACAGAAAACATCAAATCATACATGAAACTGTATCAGGTTGCATATCAGTGTTCAATCATCATTTATATTGAGACATATTCCCATGAAAGATTATACATGCCAAAGTAATCTGGAGAGCCTTTACTCTTTTGCCCTTCTGGAAGCAGAGAGTGGGAAATACATTATTCAAAAAATAAATCTAAAACAAATTAACATTAAGGTGTAACTAGCAAGAGTTATACCCTCTGCAATAAACTTCCGCTGCTATGTTACAATTTTATGAGTATTGTGATTTTTAATATTTATCATATCTAGGTACTCTTGGTTTGCTGGATTATGATTCTGTGGAACTGAACAACCTTCATCGTCAAATTCTGCACACAGAAGAAACAATTGGGATGACGAAAGTTAAGTCTGTATCACAACAAATTAAAAGGTACTTGCTACTGGCAAGAGGGGGCATTCTTTAATTGTGATTCTTCTCGCAAAATTCTTCAACAATTCGTTTTCCTTGCTGTTGTTAATAACTCAAATTAAACTCTGATTCATTTCTTAGGATGAACTCTGGTGTTAACTGCTTGGAGCATCATGTTAGTTTGAACAGTAAAACTGCAAAGGAAATCATCATCCAGTATCCTTTCTTTCTGTGTAATTATTCGTTCTAAAAATGGATTAAGTTTGTTTCATTGAATGCTATATCATTTCTTATCATGTCATCTGTTTCAACCAGGCATCCAACGCATAACATTACAGGTTTTATTGTCGTCTCAAAGTTATGACTCACTCCCTGCTAATGCTAAAAGATTCTCGTAAGTGGTCTTTCAATATTACCATAAAGTCCAAGGCATAATTGAGAATTTTTTCTTGCTTGATAATCACCTCTTTTGCAGAGCTAAAAATTCATAACTTAGCTCTGTAAAACTTGCAGAGGTGTTAAAACACATAAAAAAGGTACTTTGTCAAGTTTGATGAGATCTAGAAACAGCATACACATCCCAGAGTAGTTCTTAATAATCGAAATTTCCGTCAAATAACATACGAAATAGAAGTTGAAATTTCTGTGTTACCTAATGAGGAACACTTCATTTTAGCTACTATATCCTTGACTCACATTTCATATATGACATCATCGTTGATGCATCCGATAATGTACCAACAAGGTAAGTATCGAAATATCAAGATTTAATAGCTTTGAAGCAGTCTCGTAATTTTAAACTCTGTAAGGAAAATTACATGTTAAGTTTATCATGAACAATTTGAGTTTCAATAACCTTTCTATTGAGCAACTGACAATTTTCAAATGTTGACAATTTTCAGGAATTACCTTTCATTTCTGATAAAATGCATATTAATTAAGTTTCGATTAACTTTAATAAATCATCTTTGAAGGTACCTCGTCAATGATGCATGCGTTCTCACTGGTAAACCACTTGTGTCTGGAAGTGCTTTACGATTCGAAGGCCAGGTAAGAATTATTTAAAAAACGTCTGCATTACCTAATATCATCTTTAGTCTTTGTTTTGTATGTTAAAATTTTAGCTGGAGGGGAGATTTTCTTCATCTTAGAAGATTTTAAAATAACAGACTTGTCGATGTTTATATCCAAAACTTGGACCACAAGATTTCAAGGAGCTCTCTTCGTACACGTTGGCCCAATTCCTTACATACTTACACTTCCATATTTTGTTTGGTACTTTGATGGCTTTTTTATACGATTTCTCTTCAGCTTACAACATACAATCACAAAGGATCTCCATGTTATCGATGCTTATTTCCCAAACCACCACCCCCTGAAACTATAACGAACTGTTCTGATGGAGGAGTAATCGGTGCAGGTAAATTGAATTTTGGACTTTTTGAATATTTCACAGATTTCAGCATTCCCAAAGTCAGTTAAAACTTCAGAGCCTGTGGAAATCGAAATCCTGTAAAGAAATTCTGCCAAAGCAATGTTATACTATCAAATGCATTATTACCTGGCGTTGGCTCTTTCGTGGTACCTGCATAAGAATACCGATTTAGTGGGTTGTCTCTTTTGCATCTGTACAACGAGTCTGTAAACTGTCCTTGCATTGTAACATCTACTGCAGATTAGCATAATTTCATTTTTCACTTTTATTGGCTTAAAGTTTTTCATTTGAATGTCCTGTCAGTAGAGTCTCTAGCCAGACACCTTGTTCACTGCTTTCAGTTTTCAATTTAAGAGCTCTTAGCTTTTTTCGTGTTTAAATTCTCTAACAATCTTTTCTTTTGCTGTGGTAGCTATTTTACAGCGTATTGTATCGTTTTTGGATGTTAGTGTACTTGTCATGATATTGTAAGATTTAGTTAGCGAGTCCCTTGACCAACTCAACAGGTATCGCGCTAAACAGTCCTCCTTGGTAATCATACATAAGAAAAATTAAGCAAAAGGAAATGAAATGAATTACTTGCTTACAATGGGAATTTTCTTGCAGTTACTGGTTTCATAGGATCCCTGCAGGCATTGGAAACCATAAAGATATTAGCTGGTTTAGAAGGTTAGTTGGTTTAAAAGGTTGTTGTTGTTGTTGTTGTTGTTGTTTGCATTACTCTACTCATCGAATCGTTCTCAAACGAGCATTAATCGAAAGATCTTAAAAGTGCCATCACGGATAAAATTTGGTACGCGTACCAAAAACTTGTTTCAGAATAGCGTTTACACTGTGAGTTTTATCTGAGCCATGCCATTATTTGTTGTATGCGTACCATTTTTACCCGTGCTCGGACTACTTCACCATATGTGCCCAATTTTGATACGGGTACCATCTTTATCCGTGCCCTGCCAAAAATTCTGTTGATTAGATCAGGCTAAAAGTGGAGTTCAATATTGAGACGATTTTTTATTTGGAGCTCTCAAAATTCTAGTATCTTTATTTTTTTCAAATGTTTCAGAAATCAATTTCTCGTCATCTGAAATCTCATTTCATTGTTTATTGATTGCTTCGCAGCTTCGTATGGTGGTCGTTTGTTACTATTTGACGGAATGTCTGGTGATATCAGAACAATAAAATTACGCNGCCATTATTTGTTGTATGCGTACCATTTTTACCCGTGCTCGGACTACTTCACCATATGTGCCCAATTTTGATACGGGTACCATCTTTATCCGTGCCCTGCCAAAAATTCTGTTGATTAGATCAGGCTAAAAGTGGAGTTCAATATTGAGACGATTTTTTATTTGGAGCTCTCAAAATTCTAGTATCTTTATTTTTTTCAAATGTTTCAGAAATCAATTTCTCGTCATCTGAAATCTCATTTCATTGTTTATTGATTGCTTCGCAGCTTCGTATGGTGGTCGTTTGTTACTATTTGACGGAATGTCTGGTGATATCAGAACAATAAAATTACGCAAGAAGAAAGAAGATTGCCCTGTTTGCGGAAAACAACCAACAATAACAAAACTTATCGATTATGAATTATTTTGTGGATCATGTGCAACAGACAAGGTAAAATCCTTTCATTATCTTTCTTCTTTTGTGGCATAGTAAGCCAGGCTGGCAAATGAACTTTAAGATTTATATGGCTGAAATCAGCCACTCCGTTCTGAAATTATGAAGGATTTCTCGAGAAAGCCCCTTCAACAAACCTTCAACAGACTTGAAATGCCATATACTTACTTTGTTAAGGGACCAAAGGAAAGTATGCAAAAAGGAGAGCTGTTGATACGAAACTATTTAGAAAGAATTAGTGAAAATCAGTTTAAATAATGCATCATCTCTCATTTTTGTGATCTTCTCAAAACAGATGCGTATATAAGGGGCTGTAGGGCGTATATAAGGGGCTGTAGGGCCTTATATACGTGATGCCCTTATATCTGCGTCTATACGGTAGGTTGAATGTCATTACAACAGAAATACCTTAACGTTGTCACAAGGCAATTGCAATTAGATAATACTTTATTTATGTTTTCAACAGACAAGAAATTTGGGACTTTTGGCAATAAATGATCGGGTATCTGTAAAGGTAAGTCAGACAAACTGTTACCAAATTATTCAGCAAATTCCTAGTGTTTACAACATCCAACTTCAAAAGTTCTTAATAAAAGACATATTTTAGCTTAAGCCTTTCTTAAACATTTTCTCCTAACAGCGAAGATTTGTTCTGTTTTGATTTTCCTTCTTTCGTCAAATACCTAAGTAATAAGCTTCAGATCAATAGTAATTTAATTGAAAGGAATTTCCACATTTATTCATCAAACGATGCAACGTTTAACTGACAGCTTCGGCCAAATCTGTGACTGATTCTAGATTTTAACGTCAAGTAAAAATTATTTCTAGTTGATTACTTTATTTGTTTGTTTGTTATTTGCTAATTTCATATTGCTATTTTAGGAGTACAAACAAATAGTTGACAATGACAACAACCATGTGCTCATCGATGTTCGACCAGTAAATGAATTCTCAATTTGTTCTCTTTCCAATGCAAAAAGTATCCTTTTCAGACTTTTACATGCGATAACACCCCTCTCCCATTCAAATGCTGGGTGTGAAAGTCGCCTTATAGACCTTTCTCGAATAGACGATTGCGCTAAAGATGGCGTCGAGGAATTTTTTACCAAGATCCTTTGCGGTATTGAAGCAATCAACCAATCAAATCAATGGAAATTCAATGCGACGCAAAGCATCATGGTAAAAAGTTTTTGTCCGCTATCTTTAGCGCAATCTTCTATTGGAAAGACTTTTATACTTATATTGTTATAATAAACCTCTTGCAAGAAACTATAGTAGCCTCTTCTGGAAAATTAAGAAACCATATTAGAAGTGATCAGAGGTCAGAGGTCAATTCGAAGCTAAGAAACTTAAATTTTTGATTAGTAGTTACAAAGTATTTTCAAACAAAAAATTTATTACCAACCCTAATAATAGTAAAAGCATAGTTAATGATTTGGTTCTTTCTTGTAATTATCTGTAACACTACCTTGCAACAGCAACAGCTAGTATTTTCTCTAAAGATCTTCCTTAACAACTAACAGATTTCCCGATAAGTAGCTTCAACAATGGAGATGTGTTCGAGTTTATGAAGACCTCACTACAAGGAGACAAAAATGAAGGTATGTGCATTTTTTCTAACGTGATGCGTTTTTCCTCACCTGGTATATATTTCTAATATTTTCTAGCATGCATCAGTAGAGTGAATAAAAATATTCTCTCGACGTTCTTTTTCAGTGTACGTTGTATGCAAACAAGGAAATGAATCCCAGAAAGCAGTTTTGATGATGAAGAAATATTTGCAACAACAGCTCAACAATTTTAAAGAAAATGTTAAGATTAAGGACCTAATTGGAGGTTTGACTGCTTGGAGTTCACAAATTGATAGAACGTTTCCAACTTATTGATAATATTGTATACCTAGAGATAGGTTCTTAGTTTTGGATATATTTCTAATTGGCTCAAAACTTTATTCGAAACTTTGAAAAGAATGTTTCTCAAATTTTCTGATTCTCCAAAGATCGCAAATCCTTGTGGTCCATCTAGCGCTTTATTCTCCAGTTTCATACCGTAACTAACTTTTGCATACCGCTAGATTATCTCAACAGACTAGCTAATCATTTCATATTTGAAGTCTTTCTTAACTATTATTGCCAATATAGTATTAGAATATAAAACAAAAATAATTTTACTAAAGATGAATCTTTGCTAGAATATTCTTTTCTTGCGAACGGCGCAGTGCTTGTCTGGATTGCACCATAGATTGGAGAAACGTCGCACACTTCTGAGGTGAAGCGATGCAGCACTTTATGACAACATTTCGACGAACCGTTCCGACAAATCATTCCGACGAACCATTCCAACTGATTCTGAATGTTTCTGATTCTGGTAGTGCTGGGATCTATTCATGCCAATCCATGCGAAGGCCTCATTNAAATGCTGGGTGTGAAAGTCGCCTTATAGACCTTTCTCGAATAGACGATTGCGCTAAAGATGGCGTCGAGGAATTTTTTACCAAGATCCTTTGCGGTATTGAAGCAATCAACCAATCAAATCAATGGAAATTCAATGCGACGCAAAGCATCATGGTAAAAAGTTTTTGTCCGCTATCTTTAGCGCAATCTTCTATTGGAAAGACTTTTATACTTATATTGTTATAATAAACCTCTTGCAAGAAACTATAGTAGCCTCTTCTGGAAAATTAAGAAACCATATTAGAAGTGATCAGAGGTCAGAGGTCAATTCGAAGCTAAGAAACTTAAATTTTTGATTAGTAGTTACAAAGTATTTTCAAACAAAAAATTTATTACCAACCCTAATAATAGTAAAAGCATAGTTAATGATTTGGTTCTTTCTTGTAATTATCTGTAACACTACCTTGCAACAGCAACAGCTAGTATTTTCTCTAAAGATCTTCCTTAACAACTAACAGATTTCCCGATAAGTAGCTTCAACAATGGAGATGTGTTCGAGTTTATGAAGACCTCACTACAAGGAGACAAAAATGAAGGTATGTGCATTTTTTCTAACGTGATGCGTTTTTCCTCACCTGGTATATATTTTTAATATTTTCTAGCATGCATCAGTAGAGTGAATAAAAATATTCTCTCGACGTTCTTTTTCAGTGTACGTTGTATGCAAACAAGGAAATGAATCCCAGAAAGCAGTTTTGATGATGAAGAAATATTTGCAACAACAGCTCAACAATTTTAAAGAAAATGTTAAGATTAAGGACCTAATTGGAGGTTTGACTGCTTGGAGTTCACAAATTGATAGAACGTTTCCAACTTATTGATAATATTGTATACCTAGAGATAGGTTCTTAGTTTTGGATATATTTCTAATTGGCTCAAAACTTTATTCGAAACTTTGAAAAGAATGTTTCTCAAATTTTCTGATTCTCCAAAGATCGCAAATCCTTGTGGTCCATCTAGCGCTTTATTCTCCAGTTTCATACCGTAACTAACTTTTGCATACCGCTAGATTATCTCAACAGACTAGCTAATCATTTCATATTTGAAGTCTTTCTTAACTATTATTGCCAATATAGTATTAGAATATAAAACAAAAATAATTTTACTAAAGATGAATCTTTGCTAGAATATTCTTTTCTTGCGAACGGCGCAGTGCTTGTCTGGATTGCACCATAGATTGGAGAAACGTCGCACACTTCTGAGGTGAAGCGATGCAGCACTTTATGACAACATTTCGACGAACCGTTCCGACGAATCATTCCGACGAACCATTCCAACTGATTCTGAATGTTTCTGATTCTGGTAGTGCTGGGATCTATTCATGCCAATCCATGCGAAGGCCTCATTTTCTGTTGGATGCTTCGTTTTGCTGCTGGCATTGTTTTTTAGGCTTTGTTGTTCCTCGCCCCAACCCTCCGAGGCATTGCACAAGAGGTCGTGAGCTGGATTCTGTGGAAAGATGAATAGTTTGAAACAATCCTTTTTGGACTAAAACAGCTTGAAAAAGATTGTTAAAGCAGCTCCTAAATCTTTTGTAAGTAGCAAACATCATTGTGTGCCCCGGTGAGTCTGAAAACGTGTCTAGGTTCTCCAGACTGTGTAGTTCTGTATTAAATACTAATGTAAGAAAATCACAGGTCGTTTTATAATGGAAAGGCCACGCAGATGTGAACATTCATTTGACTAAAATCGGTAATACCGTTCTGAAGTTATACGCGATTATAGTTGGGAGGCAGTTTGTATGTGTAACAAAGCACGAAAAATGACTCAACAACGTCCATAAAATTTCTTCCAGTTTTCAATTTTAGAAAGAGATTAAAGTAACCTAGCATCCAAATGTTTCGGATTGAAAGTTTCGAACAAAAAAACTTGGAACAAAAAGTTTCGTACACTCTGAAAAAGGAAAACAAATTCCTTTTCTACAGCTTACTGATGAAATCTCTTGCTTGAAATGGGTTACCTTTGCATAATTTTTTCAGAGAAAAGTGGAAAACTGCTGGAAAAAAGTTTGATACACTATTCATAACAGTCCAATCTTTCATGTTATTATAAATCATTCCAACCCCGGATTCGTCCTTTAAGACCACGTTTACACTGTACCGGTACAGTTTTGATCCGCTACAAAGTTGTTACGGTTCAAAAGCGTCGACACTGCTCCAGAACAAGATTTTTCTATAGACAGAAGGAACAAAAGTGTTACGGATTTGCAGGAACTGTGTAAACGGGAGGCTGATCCGTTACACATTTGTTACGGATCCAACGTTGTACCGGTACAGCGTAAACGGGGTCCAAATGTAAATCAACATACAAGCAGGAAATATAAAAAGCTAAGAAGAAAATACTTACTTTGAGGAATCAAAGATCAGTGAAAGGATTCTAATATTCATGTCTGTATTCAATGTAGACGATCTCAATGATGACTCGCAGCAATAAAGTGACGATATTTGCAACTGAAAATAAAAACTGTGATCAATCAATGATTAATCAATAATCAAATGTGGCCTACCTAAAGACTGATAAATCACCGTTTCGACAGAAATTCCGTGACCCGTCCCCTTTAACAAAGAAGAGCATAGATGCTGTAAAATATGTCGAAGTGCTCCGAAATTTTGGTTTGAATCAAGATATCTGTGGCAAAATATGCAAAATGAAGGTAACATTGTGCTCTATACCGGGTGTCCCAAAAATGATGTATCACTGTTTGCCGAATCGCATTAACAAGATTTGTTGACTGATTGCAATCTACTGCAATCCATTTCGTAGCAGACTTTCCTGTGCCACAAATCAGCAACCACTTGTCAGATTGACTCAAACGAGGTCTCAAACTTTAAGTTAAAAGCTAGTCTATACAACTGTATACACAACCCGGAACATTAAGTTACAGCTCCTCCACAGCAGCCGCACATACGAGGTAAAATTTTTGGGACACCATGCATACCCTAGAAATTAAAAGCAGAGTTGATCCGCGTTGATCCAATTCTGGACACGATGCTAAAATCAGACAATAAAACAAAGTGAACCGTAGTGATACACGAAAAAGGTGAACCAGCGTAATAACCCAATTACATTTTCCAAAAGATTTACTTACATATTCCAGCAAGGCCAAGAAATGACAGTACCTTTCTCCGTGCCAATGTGCTGTAAATATGGCCAAGTACAGCAAAATAGAAGCCAAACACATTCAGGTACTAGAAGATTAATAAAATGATGTTATGAAAGAACGACTCCTCGATTTCCAAATCATAAATGATCTCAGTCTCAGGGCACCTAGACTACCTAGACTAGGTACCTGCCTCTTGTTTTCCTTCTTCCATCCTTTACTTTCTACTTGCACACAGAAAGGAAGTAAGGATAACAGATACGTAGAAAGTGAAGGATGGAAGGTGAAATAAGGAATACAACAGGCAGGTACCCAGTCTAAGGGGCACCCGATAAAAGGACGTAATCAGCAAATGAGGAAAGTTCCTGACCACCATCTTTTAGCATAAAATTCAGGGGGCTCTGATCTTTTTATACCATTGCCGGATAAAGGTCAAATTGATTTTGTTATCGATCATAAAATTTCTTTTCGCGAACTTGCATCAAGGATCTACCTGATATCAGAGTGTTTTTTCATTCCTACAGGAAAGAGACGATGAAGATATAGCTTAAAAAACCATATTTTGAGCAATAGTGTTTCACGAAACATCATATTTTTAGCCAAGAAGCTATATCTTGCAATTTCATATAAAAAGACAGGTCCATCATGATATAAAAGCTTTATCAAGGATATTAGCAACCAATCTAACTGGCATTTCAGCTTAAATATTAAATTTGATAATCATCTCTTGCAATTTCGGAAAATACTTCAAAACCAGGTACCTCATAAAAGATCACATTCTGACAAAATCAAAGTGATTCCAAGTGATTCAAAGTGATTCCAAGTGATTCAAAGTGATTCCAAGCACTTGCAACATTATTCAAATTAATTTGGTTGCGAAAAAATGCAAAAAGAGAAAGGTTTAGGATTAGTAATATATTCAAATTTAGGTGATTTTTAAAAACGGTCACTTTTTTCCTGTGACTTTTCCATACTGGAAGAACTTTTGGACAGTAATATNGTTGGTATTTTTCGCTGTATATTTCCAACATCAATTGTGAACTTTGATTTAGTGCATACTTTAAAACCAAAACTTTTGGCGTGACAAATTATTGCCAACAAACTTGGACAAAAACACGTCTGCCGAAATCTGAAGCTGGCCGAAAATTCATCACGTCGACAATTTTATCATGCACGATTTTACTTTGTGGGGATGGTTTCTGGTTTCTGGATCAAAACATTTTTGCAAGAAGGAAACAAAATTTTCCTCCCTACTCCCAAAATGTTCTGTATGAGCGAGATGGCTTGATTTCTGCACCAAAATCAAAAGCGATGGCACAACAACGCTCATTTGAAGATTAAAAAGATTCGCGATTGCTATGTCAAAATCATTTTCGTCATACAGTATGAAAATTACTATGAGACTGCGAAGGATCATGGGGAGCACAGGGTCTTTAAACATCAACAACAATCACCGAAATGACAAAAAAACGAATTTTTGAATAAAAGAATGCTTTCGTACTTAGTATACCATTCCATACCTCCATGGTTCTTGCCTTGTTTTCTTCACTTCTTCCAAAGCATCACCTTTGACAAACCATCTTCATTTCCATCGAGAACAGAAACGCTGCTTCCCAAGAAGAGAGCAATGTGACGTCATATTAAGTACAGTAATCTCATTGTAATTGATCAATAGACCATTTTGACATTTAGAAAAGGGTCTGGGGCTCTCCCCAGACCGTTTTTCTAAATGTCAAAACGGTCTATTGATCAAACGTAACTTCAATCAAACAGATAGATGTTCATCAAAACGAGGTAAATTTATTCGTTCTACGCTCGCATCTCCTACTAGCTTTATACCTGATGAAGAGTTGATCTCGAAACGTTGTTACTATTGTTAGTCTTCGTACAAAGTCGTATTTTTATTGAAATTACTGTTTTACTGATACAAGCGACGTACAACACGCACGATAACATTGTTTTTCTGAGGTAAATTTGCGTTCATTGCGACATTTAGGACCCGACATCAAATCAGATATGCGATATTACTAAGAATTGCAATAACAATAGTCAGCGAGTGCTGCGTATGCTCGCAAGAGTGGTTGTCACAAATATTTCCGCGAGTTTCGCGTCTTCTTTCCAATGCTGACGTTCATTGAATTGAGGTGCATTGCTAGACTCATTCCACAAGTCTCTTGTTTCGCTCCCCGAACTGATTTGTCGCTAAAACAACAACGAGAGGAACGAAGTTAGGGGGACTTGTGTAATGAGTCTAATGCATTTCGTCACAAATCGGTAAATTGGCTTTGGGCGATTAACAACAGGAGTGACGCAATTGCTCTTTACTTGATAGTAACTGTGATAGGAGTGCTTCTTTTGTAGTCGGCATTGGCGGCAGACTCCTTTTCGGATATGGGATCGAGGTTGATTTAGCCCACCACTGCTCGCGACATCTTGATTTCAACATTGAGAGCGATTAGCTTTTAAAGAAATTTAACATTTCAAAATATAACATCAACCATCGAATGTTAACTTTACAATATTTACAGATTGATTATAATATTTATGACACAAGAAAATCATATTAATTGTCCAAACGACAAAAAAGGGGAAGAATTCAAATTATTCTAAGTCGATAGCTCTACAATTTAAGGTTGTGTTCAAATTGTGAGATATAGATAGGGTCTGCAGGGGTAAGCAATTGAGACATATCGGGCAGGAGGAAGGAACGGAAAATCATGTCAAATTTTGAAAAAGGCGAAAGAAGCCGAAATCTTTACTCTTTCCTAGAAACCAAAGGTTTTTTCCTGGTTTATGACCCAAATATTCACTTGTTAAAGATACAAATATGAAACTGATCGATGACTGTGATCATTAAACATAGACCTGTCTCTGTTAGCTTGCTGTCTGTAATTGATACAACCTTGAACCTTTCTTGATGATGAAATTCTGGGCATTCAAACTCTCGATAAAATCTTGAAAATTTCCCGTCTGTAATTTCAGCATCTGCGATTGAAAATGAGAACAATTTCAAGGCTTCTGACTTTTCCCATGTCTCACACTGTAAACAAACCTATTGCCAAGCATTAGGCAAGCATGCAGGAACAACTGATAAATATCTTCAAGAAAATGTCCTATCTTACCGTTGCTATTTGTCTCATTTGGTCAACATTGAACATGGAGTTGCGATCACGTTCTGAAATCTTGGTTAGCTCTGTCACAAATCTTTTTACCTGCAAGATCAAACAAGCGACAGTAAAAGCCCGTATATTAGAACATTCGCTTTCAGTGGCGGAGCCAGACAAAAAGTCCAAAATGTTCAGACTGGGGGGGGGGGCTAAAAAGGTATACCCCCAGACATTTTTTATTACATTTTCAATTACAATTTTAGCCAAATTCTTGCAAATGGGGGCATTTACCCACTCATACCCTCCCCTGGCGCCGCCACTGTTCACTTCCTACGTAAAGCCTAACATAAAGTAATTTTAGATCTAAGGTTTTAAAAATATGCAACCAACAGCACTTTCGATATACCCTTCAACTAAAAGGACATTATTGATGCTAGCGATTTCGTCGACATTTTATGTACTGGATATCAGTACTTGCACAAATTTTAAATTAGATTTAAAGCACAAAGAGCATAAAAGAGAAACAAAGCTGAAACAAAGAAATAATCATTAAAACTTACCTGCTTTCGTTTGCTCATACCAGATCCTTGGAAAGATCTTTCTAAATTCATTGATCCCATTTCATCAACATAAATATCGACAAGACTAAAAAAAATGACGAAGGAATTATTTAAATATATTCAAAACAATCATTTAATACCCTATTCTCACTGCCACAGTTAAACCAGCGTTATCTAAACCAGGTTAAATTTAAACCAATCAAATGCATTCGATTTGTTGGATTGGTCAATTAGAAGCCCCCTTAAGCTAGTTTAACTTGCAAGTGTGAATGGGGTTTAAGATATGAATTTTACGAATTATTTTCACGAAGCTCGTCTAATGAACATGCAATTGAAATAANAGCCAAATCTTCACATTTTCTGTCTCACGATGCTCCAAAATGAAACAACACATCGTTACCCTACTTCCTAAGAATGATAGGAACAAGCTCATTTCATTTTCAGCTGCCTCTTGTCAGTTTTTTACTAAATTGTTTTAATTTTATTCCCAGGAGCAGCAAAGTATAAGTATTGCCAAAGCTGGAATTGTCTGCAGGTTCGTATTAAAATCATTTCTATTCCTAAAGGCGTTCTGCGATACATTACCTTTCTAAGTAGAGTTACTGCACTCTTAAAAAGTTTCAACTATCCTATGTCATTATACTTAATGCCAAAGTCCTTGCATTTCTGAGCAAGCAGTTCTATTTGTGTACTTCATTTCTCACTCTTTCACATTTTAGTTTGCCTGCAAGAACTTCAATTATCGCTGCTGCAAATCCAACAGGGGGACATTACAATAAAGCAAAGACGGTGTCAGAGAATCTCAAGTGAGTTTGCAAATTTAATTAAAGGCATCCCTTTCTTTACAAGAAATGCACTGTCTATCCCCATTTTCTTGAAACAGAAGATTATTGTCCTCCCAAGCATTATGTGTTGACCGCACCTCTTCCCCCTTAGTGTCCGCCACTGATCAGATGTCTGAATACTCTGACTACGAGCGAAATTTTCCTGATATTAGAGATTCGTTTCTACACTCTAAACTGGAAAAGTTCGTTTGTGGAACAGTTATTTGTTTGATCCTGTATCTTCTCCAAAGTATATAACTTAGTTCTTTTGAATTTGTATCCGTTTGTAATCCTACCTGAGCAAATTTTTAACTTGTTGTTATTTTATTCAGGATGAATGGTGCATTGCTCTCTCGCTTCGATTTGGTAAGTTACGATTCTTTCTTTCTCGAACTTGAGCTTGAATGATCAGAGGTTAGCAATGGACTAAAAATGCTCAAACAGTCTTCTTACAAGAGTGTTGCACAATATTTATTGTGTAAGCGTGTTGATAATGGGTTTAAACCCGAAAAGTCGTGCAAAACAAAACTTTGTTCAAAGTACAATTTGTTGTACTGTATTTGTTTGTTTTAAACTAAAAATCTTAGCTGTTGTGAATATACCATAGTCGTAAGAAAAGAAAGTAGTCTGAAAATGAACACAGGCCTAGCTTTTTCTTTTAAGTTTACCCTGGCCTTGACCTACTGATTTGAAGCAGAAAATAAAGTAACATGGCGTATCGGTTTCTTTCAGGTATTCATTCTTCTTGATAATCCAGATGAGGTAAGGCTATCAAAAACTTTCATTTCCTAACGATAATTGCTATGGACTAAACATTTAGTAATTTGTCCTCTTCCGTTTGTGGTTTAGGAAGAAATTTCGGTCTCGTTTTTGAAGACGTTTCTTTTTTCAACAGGAACTAGATTGCATTCTCTCAGAACATGTGATGGCCATCCATTCAGGAGGAAGCAGGTACAATCATTGATTTATTGATTACCTAACTGACTGATTGGTTGATTATCATTATTGATCTGTTGATCAGTTCCTCTTTGATTCCAATGATTAGATCTGAATCGAAACCCAGATGCTTCATGCTGACCTTGACCCTCTGTCCTCAGCTATATCCTGTATCCTAAGTGTATCAAACAACTGGCCACATCTAAAAGGGAGTCTTATTGTTTCTATTTAAATTGCAGCCAACATCCTACTAGTTCTAGAAGCAACCCGCAGAACGAAATACAGGTATGTGTTCTGAAACCTTCGTTTTTTCCAATTTTTAGCGAAGAAAAGACAATTTGCTCCCTTCCTGCTTCCCTTCTCGCTTCCCTTCCCCTCCCTTCCCTTTCCTCTCCTGTGCATTAAAAGTGCATCAATCTTTCATAAAGTGAAATATAATTATCATTTTTTCATCGTGAAAAGGTTATGCTTTTGATTATCCAGGCTGAATATTCAGTGTTTAGAATTTTGGAAATATGCGAATTTTTCTTGCAGCTACTTGATACAGACGAGGCGAGAAGCCAATGGGAGGCTGATAAAGCACTTTCGGAGAGGCTAAAGGTATTGATAAACCATTGTTCGATCTCCGGTTGTCCCAAATGGCTGATAAACCGGTTGTCCCAAAAAAAAGTATACAGATTTGGTCAACCCTAACGATCACAATTTAGCATGAATCAGTCCGAAATCATTTTTAAAACATTACTCGATAGTTAACTTAAACATAGATACCTTGTTTGTTGACATTGGCGCTTTGAGAGTAGAGGTATTAATCTTCAAAGGACAAATTTGCCTCCACATCCAAACCAGAGCTTTGGCGTTTTGGCCTAAGCAAATTCTTGAAGCACAGCGAATAAATCAACAATGGACTTGACAAATTTGAAACAAGAGGAGAAAAAACAATAACTGCACAACAAATGCGTTTCACAAAATACAATTTACGCGACGCTTATCAGCAAGGGAGCTCCAAAGTAAACTTCATTCATTTTAAGTGAAACAAATTGTGGATTTGCTTAGGCCAAAACGCCAAAGCTCTGGTTTGGATGTGGAGGCAAATTTGTCCTTTGAAGATTAATACCTCTACTCTCAAAGCGCCAATGTCAACAAACAAGGTATCTATGTTTAAGTTAACTATCGAGTAATGTTTTAAAAATGATTTCGGACTGATTCATGTTAAATTGTGATCGTTAGGGTTGACCAAATCTGTATACTTTTTTTTGGGACAACCGGTTTATCAGCCATTTGGGACAACCGGAGATCGAACAATGGTTTATCAATACCTTTAGCCTCTCCGAAAGTGCTTTATCAGCCTCCCATTGGCTTCTCGCCTCGTCTGTATCAAGTAGCTGCAAGAAAAATTCACATATTTCCAAAATTCAAAACACTGAATATTCAGCCTGGATAATCAAAAGCATAACCTTTTCACGATGGAAAAATGATAATTATATTTCACTTTATGAAAGATTGATGCACTTTTAATGCACAGGAGAGGAAAGGGAAGGGAGGGGAAGGGAAGCGAGAAGGGAAGCAGGAAGGGAGCAAATTGTCTTTTCTTCGCTAAAAATTGGAAAAAACAAGGTTTCAGAACACATACCTGTATTTCGTTCTGCGGGTTGCTTCTAGAACTAGTAGGATGTTGGCTGCAATTTAAATAGAAACAATAAGACTCCCTTTTAGATGTGGCCAGTTGTTTGATACACTTAGGATACAGGATATAGCTGAGGACAGGGGGTCAAGGTCAGCATGAAGCATCTGGGTTTCGATTCAGATCTAATCATTGGAATCAAAGAGGAACTGATCAACAGATCAATAATGATAATCAACCAATCAGTCAGTTAGGTAATCAATAAATCAATGATTGTACCTGCTTCCTCCTGAATGGATGGCCATCACATGTTCTGAGAGAATGCAATCTAGTTCCTGTTGAAAAAATAAACGTCTTCAAAAACGAGACCGAAATTTCTTCCTAAACCACAAACGGAAGAGGACAAATTACTAAATGTTTAGTCCATAGCAATTATCGTTAGGAAATGAAAGTTTTTGATAGCCTTACCTCATCTGGATTATCAAGAAGAATGAATACCTGAAAGAAACCGATACGCCATGTTACTTTATTTTCTGCTTCAAATCAGTAGGTCAAGGCCAGGGTAAACTTAAAAGAAAAAGCTAGGCCTGTGTTCATTTTCAGACTACTTTCTTTTCTTACGACTATGGTATATTCACAACAGCTAAGATTTTTAGTTTAAAACAAACAAATACAGTACAACAAATTGTACTTTGAACAAAGTTTTGTTTTGCACGACTTTTCGGGTTTAAACCCATTATCAACACGCTTACACAATAAATATTGTGCAACACTCTTGTAAGAAGACTGTTTGAGCATTTTTAGTCCATTGCTAACCTCTGATCATTCAAGCTCAAGTTCGAGAAAGAAAGAATCGTAACTTACCAAATCGAAGCGAGAGAGCAATGCACCATTCATCCTGAATAAAATAACAACAAGTTAAAAATTTGCTCAGGTAGGATTACAAACGGATACAAATTCAAAAGAACTAAGTTATATACTTTGGAGAAGATACAGGATCAAACAAATAACTGTTCCACAAACAAACTTTTCCAGTTTAGAGTGTAGAAATGAATCTCTAATATCAGGAAAATTTCGCTCGTAGTCAGAGTATTCAGACATCTGATCAGTGGCGGACACTAAGGGGGAAGAGGTGCGGTCAACACATAATGCTTGGGAGGACAATAATCTTCTGTTTCAAGAAAATGGGGATAGACAGTGCATTTCTTGTAAAGAAAGGGATGCCTTTAATTAAATTTGCAAACTCACTTGAGATTCTCTGACACCGTCTTTGCTTTATTGTAATGTCCCCCTGTTGGATTTGCAGCAGCGATAATTGAAGTTCTTGCAGGCAAACTAAAATGTGAAAGAGTGAGAAATGAAGTACACAAATAGAACTGCTTGCTCAGAAATGCAAGGACTTTGGCATTAAGTATAATGACATAGGATAGTTGAAACTTTTTAAGAGTGCAGTAACTCTACTTAGAAAGGTAATGTATCGCAGAACGCCTTTAGGAATAGAAATGATTTTAATACGAACCTGCAGACAATTCCAGCTTTGGCAATACTTATACTTTGCTGCTCCTGGGAATAAAATTAAAACAATTTAGTAAAAAACTGACAAGAGGCAGCTGAAAATGAAATGAGCTTGTTCCTATCATTCTTAGGAAGTAGGGTAACGATGTGTTGTTTCATTTTGGAGCATCGTGAGACAGAAAATGTGAAGATTTGGCTCCATTAGATGAGGAAATTTCAATCTAATCATTAATTAATCAAGACTGGTATATTCCAGACTTACCATAGCTTCAAGAAGTGCTTGATGTTGGGATTTCATCTTATCAAATTCATCTATGCAACAACAACCTAAAAAGGAAGTTTTCACCGTAAAGAGAATTGACTGAAAAACTGCAGGTTTTCCAAAAAGTGTGCAAAGGCGTCTGAAAACACGTATATGCTGAAAAGCAACATGATAAGAATTTGCTGAATGCAGAACCTCTTGGAAATTTATGGTTTCTTGGAACAAAGTGGGCTTAGCTTACCTTGATCGGCAAGAACGAGGGCACCAGCCTCCAATGCATATTCTCCAGAACCACTTTCTCTTGTTAGAGTCACCTTAAAAAAATTTAAAGTATCAAGTACTGCATCACTTTGAAAGCAGCAATATGAAAATGCGTAGTAGTTCTTCTGTCAAATTATTTATGGCATTAAATGTGAAGGATTTACGATGTGCAGACAAATCCTAAGATCTCGACAAATGAGTGTAGCACCAGCCATTTAAAGATCCATTGCTAACCATGATCCTTCGTGGCGTCAAAGGCCCACTTTCGTGATATCTGAAAATCATTTTTGGCCTAGATTCTCTTTGTCTTGCTTTTCATTCGGCACCCAAAGGATCATGGTTAGCAATGGGTCTTCAAGAACACGAGAAGCATTCTAGCCACGAGAAGCTAGCAAGCCAAATTCCAAAAGTAAGCAAAAAACGGGATGCTCAAAACATGCGTTGACCTACCGTCAGTCCAGAGGTAGTTGTGTTATTTCCGCAGACAAATACTCCTCTTGGTGCAGCACTGGATACTGCCTGCAGCATCTACAGTGAAGGAATATACATAATTTATTGACGAAATGTAAAGGATAGGTAGATTACCATAACGTAAGGGCTAATTTTGACAATTGCATTTACAAGAAATCACGTAAAAAGATTGTCAAGAATTCACCTGAGCGTCTGCGATATGAAGGCTGCAAAAATTAATATGAAACTTCAGCAAATGCAACTTTGTGTGATGTACATAATATTCTTAGAGATGGTTACGAAAAAAGGTAATATTATAATGTTCAGGAGTTTAGAATACTTGTTATAAGTTGATTAGGAGGATATCATTTAGTAAAACTACCTGACTTTTTCCTAGGCCAGGGTCACCAACAACTAAGATATGCGGATCACTTCTGATTGATATGCGATTCTGTAAAATAGAAGACAAAATGTTGTTTTGTCGCAGCAATTTCTACGTTTAGAAAACAAAGGCATTGCCTTGCCCAATATGAAAAGGAAAGATATGCGGTAAATGAGGAGAATCTGTGACTTAATAGCTCAGTTTGTAGACCATTGAAGTATAAGTTCAGAGGTCACAGGTTTGGCCATCATCTTGCTATTCCTACACTAAAATAGAAGTCGAATAGGCTCAAAGTAACAGAATTAAGATTTAAAAGTTAAACCCACAACGGAAAACAGTCATTTTTAGGCATTGAAGGTACTTACCCTGTCATCTGTATTTCGAGACGTTCCACCAAACAGACCAAGCACAAGACCAGCTTTTACCAGCTGTAATTAAAATATTGGCATTATAACTAGATTTTCCTGTCAAAGAAGCATTTGAAACATAACTATTTCTTTCTAAAGACATTCAGCCTATTAATAGAATCACTCTACTTACTCTGCAGTCCGTCTAACTAAATCTAGGGACCTGAGAGTTACAGTTACTGTACGGTACCACAAGAGTACAAAGGCAAGTCGCAAGCAAGTTACGGTGACAGTTACGGTGATGTTACTCACCTACAAGTGCTTGATAGACAAGGCACCTGTGTATTTACGGAACATGGTGGTCAAGTATGAGCCTCAAAGGACTCTAAGATCAAGTGATGCGTTGCTGCTAAAAGTGCCTCGATTCAAGAACAAAACATTAGGTGCTCAAACTTTTGCATATGCTGTAGCTAGTCTCTGGAACAGTCTTCCGGTAGAAATTCGTGCTACTGACAATATTGAAAGTTTCAAATCGATGTTAAAGACTCATTTATTCAAATTAGCGTATGATATTTTGTAATAGGTTTTTAAATTGTAAAGTGTATAGAATATTGTATTATAGTTATGCACTTTAAACATATAATGATAATGATAATGATAATGACAGAAAACCTTTTAAAGCAATCAGCATCTGTCAGTCAAGTCAGCATCTAGCCTATATACCTTTCAACATATTTTAACTTAAAGGGAGTACAAAGACCAGCATGCTTTGCGCACAGTCAGCGACTTGCTCTGCACAGCTTCCAGAATACACAGCTTCCAGAATAACTGACTGTACGAAATTTACAAAAACAAAAACAAACGATGGCAAAGGCTGCTGGTCTTTGTACTCCCTTTAAGTCTACTTGTAGCAGGTTAAATATCAGGTGACTTAGTATCTCTCATCGGTATTCAAAGAGGTCACTCCAATTTTGAACTTTTATTTCACAATTTTATAAATCAAGCATAAAACAAGAGCGGCACTTTTCAATACGGATTCTCTCTTCCCTTCATGACGAAGCTTTTAACTTAGCTAAGATTACAGCTAAGACTCGCATTGGTAACATTAAAAAGTTGAAGCAAATAAATCCAGTACTAAGTGTTATAAATTCTTAAACATGGCTCAAATACGTACTTCATGACCATAGATAGTGGGACACAGAGAGCTGAAAGGTAAGCAGATGGTTATCAATTAAATCAACCAGAATTCAAACATGAAGAAAAGGTAATATGGCCAATATGGTTATCCAGAAAGTTTCATGTTCCCAAGCAGCCGACCAACAATGTACACTTCTTCCTATGGAGTTCAGACATGTTTGGCTAAATCAAGTAACTTCGATGACCGTTACACGCAACGAAAAATAATATGCTACAAGTTTGTTTAAAAAATTTGTGATTTTGTCTCATCAAAACTACCTTATCATTTAGACGATGTTCACAATTTCGTATTTTTTTGTCTGAGACGAAGCCCAGTGATTACAAAGCAACTCTCACACTCCCGTTGATTTAGGATAACAGTACCTTAAGACACCTACCCAACGATCAGTTTGAATAAATTTTTCTCTGAATGAATCTCTCTTATTCCATATAGTTCCTGAAATAAAAAGGTGATTCATATCAATGAATAACTATTTGAGACAATAAATCTTTAATAACTATATAAATGTAATAAAGAATTTCGAAAATATAGTTGACTCAATTCACGTTTAGACTTATATGAGCGAGTAGGGTGGGTGGGTGGTAGCGATTACTAGGACTCAACGTAATAAGTCTAATTCACGTTTCGCTCAATTAAATATTTGAGATGTAGATACTCTCTGATTTTCTAGCTAAACTTTCTCAAAATAAATAAATTTATCTAAGAATTGTTACCTTTAAACTGAAATCTGTTTTGTGATCCTCAGTATCTCGCTGTGTTTTTGTTTCCTTGCAATTAGCAACTGAAATTGCTCGAATGTACAAAAGAAACATGCACTTTTCTGAACTCTTTCTTGCAGCGTCTGATGAAGGGAGAAGACAAAATGAAGGATTTTCGCCAATTGGTGTTGCAACTGAACGTTGAAAGCCAATGGTAAACCTTTAAAAGTTAAAGCCTCGTCGAGGCGATGATTTAAGATGTAGAATTTCAAGAAGAGGTTGGAAGGTTTTTGAAGTATCATTCTTAAAAGGCTTCAGTTTTTTATTCACACAAAAAATTGATAATATAACCATTTCATGAAGAACATTTTGAACCGTAAACTTTAAATGAGGTACTTTAGCCTTTCTAGCCTATTTAAAAGAAAAAATTATCATTATCATGCAAAATAAAGAACAAAATATGATATAAAATAGCCACAACATAAAACAAAAACAAGAATCTCCTTTCAGATCAAACAGTTTTGCATCAATACAACAAAAACAAACGCCAGAGACATAGGGATAAAATCAAGTAAAACCCTCGTTGATAACAGCACTTTGTGTGTTGAAGAGGTTACCCTGTATAATAATTGTTATTATTATTATTATTAAGTACATACGTTCGTCTTGATTAGAGAGTTGGACGATTCCAGTAATAACTGCCATATCACCAGGGACACAGACGTCAACTACAAAGAAAGTAATATATCAAAACTGGTTAAAAGAAATTGCTTATCATACTAGAATACTGCTGCTGATTATGGCCAACTTCACAAGAACAAATTATAATAATAATATTGAATATGGTAATTAATCTATGCCAAAATTAAAGTTGCAAGAAATTCTCGAAGTCGAAACCCTTCGATCACTCGATATTTTGTAACTAGAAGCACTTTATCTGATGACTTACCTAAATCAGCGAATAGCTCACATTCTATTGTTCGAGGTATTCGTCCAGTTTCTCGATGTTCATCCAGCATAATTTCTTGCACTCTGAATAAAACAATGCGGTTATCACAAATCAGGCAATCTGAAAGCTCTTGGAAAATAATGAGGTCGCCCTAAAAAGGAGCCAAATTTTCTGGTGAGTTTGCTCAATGATCCAGAGTTTACTTCTACTCAAATTGCTCGTTGGAGCATTTTCAAACACAAATTATTCAAACCAGACGTGCTTAGGTCTAATTCCTGTGCAGTCATATCATCGATCTTGTGAGATTTCCTTAAGATGATGAAAATTGGAGTTTCTCTTTGAAAGAGGCAAGCTACGCGATTTTCTAACTTCATAAGGGAAAAATATAAACCTTTAAATAGCATAAAAAGATCAGCTAACAGATGTAAAACCATGCAGAAATGAAAAACCTACTTTATAATTTGACTGTCAATTGTTTTGGTATGTGGGGATCCTCTGTCTGGAACGAACGTGCGTGCTCTACATTCAGGAGATATGCACTAAAACAAGAAAATCGATTCATGATCAATGACCGTAGAGAAAACAAACAACATCTTGGGATTCAATGATTGAAAATATTCGGTCGCCCAATGTTTGTTATAAATCTTATAATCCTGACTTTCAGCAACGTTTTGAAAATCCTTTTTCCTCACAGAAATGTACCTTAACTTCATGCCAACAAATTTCTTCGTATATGACAGAAAAAAGTTGCTTTTCAATTTGACTTACTTTGTTTGGTGTGTTATATTTCCCATCTTCAAGTTCTAGCACCTTGAAAAACAATAAATTCATTCATTATATCATTGAGTAGCACAGACACTTTCTGTCTATAAAGGACAAATTTTTGTTTTTGAATGAACAGACTCCGAAAAATGAAAATAAGGCCTTACTCTGCCAGTATTATGTCGTTATGATGAGCTTCAGCAAAATTTGAGTTTTCAAGTAAATATTCCCCTAAATTGTAATCATTGTCTTTCAAAATAGCATGTCAAAAATTTTACACATTTTATAGCGTCATCGGAAGATGCAATAATTTTTACCTGCTGAGCTTTGCAAGAACAACAAGTAAAAGCCAGATGAGTTGCTAATGGTTTCACGTTTCCAACACGCACCACTGTTCCACGAATTGACACAAGCTTTCCTAGAAATTGAATAATTTGATAATTAGGGTTCAATTCTGCATTTTCCGTGCCTGTTTTATTTAGCTACCATCCCAATCTTCCTGTGCACGCCTTCCCCCTTGTTTCTTCTCGGACCCAGAAAATCACAGAATTTAGGCAAAGAGACAAGCAGCTTTCTGGAGACTTACAAAAACGGGAAGTCACGAGTTTAAAGGCGAAATGAAAGCCCTGAAACTTAAAGACAAACAAACAGAAAGAAAGAAACACATTCAAAAGCCTAATCAGAAGTTGTGGCGCCGTGTTGTAATCCACTAACTTTGCAGCCAGAACAGTCGGGTGGATAGGGTTCAAATCCCACCAGCAAATCTTGAGCGTCATTACAAGGGGTCACGGACTCCATTGATTAGCGCTTAGCTACTTCTGCGATCCCAGCGCTGGCGCCGCAAACCGCAACTTCACCTTCGCCAGAAGTCTAATATCAAAAGCTTCTTATATCTACCAAAAAGACAGATAAGAAACAATGGGTTTCAAACATCGGGCCTCTTGCTAAAACCATAGCTAAAACCTAATCTCCCAGCAAAGTGATTAAGGCATCCTCAGGTCAGGTAAATTTCAAGAAACCTAATGTTCAGTGATGAAATAGGAGTTTAACTCACCGTAGGTACTTGCTTTTAAGTTCTTCAAAAGAGTCGTTGGTTCGCAGTTAAGAATCCTCGTGTTTATATAAGGGATATCGAAAGGAATCGCGAGGCTTTGTGTCTGTGGTTCATCTGCATTTTGGTCGTCCAAAAGTGCCTAAAATAAAAGAAGCATTCCAAGGCTGGTGTTTAAGTACCCTTGTTTGAAAAAATATGGCATCAAAGTGATCTTTAAGAAGTTCCCCCTTGCAAAAACTTGTTTGCTTCACATTGCCAAAGTGCATGTGTTATCGTCTAGGGAAAATGGAACCCAAAGACAAGTAAAAACAGAAGTGACAAAACCGCTATCTCCAGAGAAACATATCCTGGATGAGTTGCATTCAGTTGTATCCAGAAGATAACACTTAAACCTGTCATCGAAATTAAACAGAAGTTTTCAGAAATCTTTCCAAGCTTTTGGAAGAAACCATTTCTATTAACTTGCTCATAATTTTAGATCGAATGGTCCGTCCTAGAAGGAGGAAGTCTTGAAGCTATTTTAAGAGGCTATTCAACAAAACATTGTCCAAGCTATGCCAGTGGTGCCTACCAAGGTAAACTCTTTAAAACAAACAAATTTACTGATATACTGCTAAAACAACTTACCTGATGGAATGCAACACTAATTGCCTTTAAATGCAGCTCAGGATTGGTCTTCAAGTCATTTGATAAAGTAGGTAGCTCTCCTTTCAGATCTAAAAGTTGCAGATAAAATATAGCTTCTCATACCTTGGAGATTGTTGTTTACTTATGCAAACTTTAATCCAGTAAATTTTATAGTGAATGGCAAGAAAATGTTGGTTTTTAAATTGATCTCGATATTATACATATACTATTCAAATATTTGAAATCCATTATTTTTAACATGTGAATCTTGATAACAATTTCGACAAATGGATACTCATGGAGAAACTATTTGAGACTTCTGATATTTAAATCTCCATTTCTTTTCCAAAATATTTAAAAGCCTTTTCTTGTTGTGTCCAAATGAGGGATAAAAACTTAGATTCCTGGAATTAATTTGCAGTATCTTGANCTACATATTTCTGCTTACTGCCATATTATAGACCTTCATAAACTATGGTTTTCTTGAAGATTGTACCGTTTTCATGTTTTTATTTAGGATCTACGATTATTTTAATTTTTTCAAAACTTTTCACGAGTTTTTTCAATAGAAAGAACACTGCTGTAATTCTGAAAATAATCAAGATATCAGAACTGTTGCATGTAGGATTATAGGAACGTACCTGAAGTTCCTTTCAAGCCATAAAATAAAACGAAAGATGCATTAACCATCCGTGCAATGTTTTTTAAAGATTTGGAGGCTATGCTGGTTGGAAGGTTTTTGAAGGATCATTCTTAAAAAGCTTCATCTTTTTATTCACAATAAAAATTGATAATATAACCATTTCATGAAGAACATTTTGAACCGTAAACTTTAAATGAGGTACTTTAGCCTTTCTAGCCTACTTAAAAGAATAAATTATCATTATCATGCAAAGTAAAGAACCAAATATGATATAAAATAGCCACAATATAAAACAAAAACAAGAATCTCCTTTCAGATCAAACAGTTTTGCATCAATACAACAAAAACAAACGCCAGAGACATAAGGATAATATCAAGTACATACGTTCGTCTTGATTAGAGAGTTGGACGATTCCGGTAATAACTGCCATATCACCAGGGACACAGACATCAACTACAAAGAAAGTAATATATCAAAACGGGTTAAAAGAAATTACTTATCATACTAGAATACTGCTGCTGATTATGGCCAACTTCACAAGAACAAATTATAATTATAATATTGAATATGGTAATTAATCTATGCCAAAATTAAAGTTGCAAGAAATTCTCGAAGTCGAAACCCTTCGATCACTCGATATTTTGTAACTAGAAGCACTTTATCTGATGAATTACCAACCTCATTCCCATGACCCAAAAGGAGGCTGCTGAATCCAGCATTCAGTATTGACGTAAGAAACTGGCCCTCGGAACCAGGTTGATGACGTACCTAAATCAGCAAATAGTTCACATTCTATTGTTCGAGGTATTCGTCCAGTTTCTCGATGTTCATCCAGCATAATTTCTTGCACTCTGAAGAAAACAATGCGGTTATCACAAATCAGGCAATCTGAAAGCTTTTGGAAAATAATGAGGTCGCCCTAAAAAGGAGCCAAATTTTCTGGGTGAGTTAGCTCAATGATCCAGAGTTTTTAATTCTACTTAAACTGCTATGGTGGCCTGCAGGAGGAATTACCTTGCTCGTTGGAGCATTTTCTAAACACAAATTTGTAGAAGCAAACGTGCTTAGGTCTAGTTCCTGTGCAGTCCTACCGATCTTGTGACATTTCCCTAAAACGATGAAAATTTGAGTTTCTCTTTGAAAGAGGCAAGCCACACGACTTTCTAGCCTCGTAAGGGAGAAATGCAAACCATTAAATAGCATAAAAAGATCAGCTAACATATGTAAAACCATGCAGAAATGAAAAACCTACTTTATAATTTGACTGTCAATTGTTTTGGTATGTGGGGATCCTCTGTCTGGAACGAACGTGCGTGCTCTACATTCAGGCGATATGCACTAAAACAAGAAAATAAATTCATGATCAATGACCGTAGAGACAATCGACAAAATCTTGGGATTCAATGATTGAAAATATTCGGTCGCCTAATCTTTGTTATAAATCTTATAATCCTGACTTTCAGCAACGTTTTGAAAATCCTTTTTCCTCACAGAAATGTACCTTAACTTCATACCAACAAATTTCTTCGTATATGACAGAAAAAAGTTGCTTAGTAAGCTTTAAGAAAGTCCTTTCAATTTCACTTACTTTGTGTGGTGTGTTATATTTCCCATCTTCAAGTTCTAGCACCTTGAAAAACAATAAATTCATTCATTATATCATTGAGTGAATAAAGGACAAATTCTATATCTATTCTATATTCTATATCTATAAAGGACAAATTTTTGTTTTTGAATGAACAGATTCCGAAAAATTTAAATAAGGCCTTGCTCTGCCAGTATTCTGTCGTTATGATGAGCTTCAGCAAAATTTGAGTTTTCAAGTAAATATTCCCCTAAATTGTAATCATTGTAATAATTCTTGCCTGCTGAGCTTTGCAAGAACAACAAGTAAAAGCCAGATGAGTTGCTAATGGTTTCACGTTTCCAACACGCACCACTGTTCCACGAATTGACACAAGCTTTCCTAGAAATTGAATAATTTGATAATTAGGGTTCAATTCTGCATTTTCCGTGCCTGTTTTATTTAGCTACCACCCCAATCTTCCTGTGCACGCCTTCCCCCTTGTTTCTTCTCGGACCCAGAAAATCACAGAATTTAGGCAAGAAGCAAGTAGCTTTCTGGAGACTTACAACAACGGGAAGTAACGAGTTCAAAGGCGAAATGAAAGCACTGAAACTTAAAGACAAACAAACAGAAAGAAAGAAACACATTCAAAAGCCTAATATCAGAAGTTGTGGCGCCGTGTTGTAATCCACTAACTTTGCAGCCAGAACAGTCGGGTGGATGGGCTTCAAATCCCACCAGCAAATCTTGAGCGTCACGAAAAGGGGTCACGGACTCCATTGATTAGCGCTTAGCTACTTCTGCGATCCCAGCGCTTGGCGCTGAAAGTCGCAACGTCACCTTCATCTTCACCAGAAGTCTAATATCAAAAGCTTCTTATATCTACCAAAAAGAAAGATAAGAACAATGGGTTTCAAAAATCGGGCCTCTTGCTAAAACCACAGCTAAAACCTAATCTCCCAGCAAAGTGATTAAGGCATCCTCAGGTCAGGTAAATTTCAAGAAAACCTAATGTTCAGTGATGAATTAGGAGTTTAACTCACCGTAGGTACTTGCTTTTAAGTTCTTCAAAAGAGTCGTTGGTTCGTAGTTAAGAATCCTCGTGTTTATATAAGGGATATCGAAAGGAATCGCGAGGCTTTGTGTCTGTGGTTCATCTGCATTTTGGTCGTCCAAAAGTGCCTAAAATGAAAGAAGCATTCCAAGGCTGGTGTTTAAGAACCCTTGTTTGAAAAAAATATGGCATTAAAGTGATCTTTAAGAAGCTCCCCCTTGCAAAAACTTGTTTGCTTCACATTGCCAAAGTGCATGTGTTATCGTCTAGGGAAAATGGAACCCAAAGACAAGTAAAAATAGAAGTGACAAAACTGCTATCTCCAGAGAAACACAGTCTGGATGAGTCGCATTCAGTTGTATCCAGAAGATAACATTAAACCTGTCATCGAAATTAAACAGAAGTTTTCAGAAATCTTTCCAAGCTTTTGGAAGAAACCATTTCTATTAACTTGCTCATAATTTTAGATTGAATGGTCCGTCCTAGAAGGAGGAAGTCTTGAAGCTATTTTAAGAGGCTATTCAACAAAACATTGTCCAAGCTATGCCAGTGGTGCCTACCAAGGCAAACCCTTTAAAGCAAACAAATTTACTGATATACTGCAAAAACAACTTACCTGATGGAATGCAACACTAATTGCCTTTAAATGCAGCTCAGGATTGGTCTTCAAGTCATTTGATAAAGTAGGTAGCTCTCCTTTCAGATCTAAAAATTGCAGACAAAATATAGCTTTTCATACTTTGGAGATTGTTGTTTACTTATGCAAACTTTAATCCAGTAAATTTTATAGTGAATGGCAAGAAAATGTTGGTTTTTAAATTGATCTCAATATTATACATATACTATTCAAATATTTGAAATCCATAATTTTTAACATGTGAATCTTGATAACAATTTCGAAAAATGGATACTCATGGAGAAACTATTTGAGACTTCTGATATTTAAATCTCCATTTCTTTTCCAAAATATTTAAAAGCCTTTTCTTGTTGTGTCCAAATGAGGGATAAAAACTTGGATTCTTTGAATGAATTTGCAGTATCTTGAAGAGAAATTTAATCACATGAGTCTCAAAAAATATATAATCAAGGTCTCATTGCTGTAAAACCACTCAGATGTCAGATGCAACTGCTGCAGAAGAATTTCAACTTCAAGGAAAAAGTAAGAAAGTATGACATACTCTCATCATTTATCAAATCATTGAAATCCACATAAATTGCACTTCTCTTTTCTATTTCTTCCTACAATGAAAAGACAATTTGCTATGAACGCATGACAAGAAAATCAATTTCACATTGGAAAATGAAAAGCAAAAATGACAAACAAAGTCAAATTAAAGCAATGTTTCACAAAAACAAGACAAATGTAAAACATTGAGATGGTTTCCTTCTGGAAATGAAACAAACTATTAAGATCTATAAATAAAACACAACATTTACCAAATTGAACAAGTCCAGCTTCTTCTCAAAGAATTCCAGAAATTGATGCACTTCATTAGCCAGGTCATCTCCAGGCATATATACTATAAACAAAATAAAAGAAATAACCCAGCTATATAAATTGTATTGCTAAAATAAATCTCCTGAGGAAATTTCACAAAAGAAGCCTTGATTTGCAGTCTAATACACTGGTTTTGCTAAAGACGACTATTAAACATACAAAATTGTTTTGAAAAATATTCTCCTTGAAGTGAAAATGCTGTTTACATGGCTTTCAGTAGTTCTAGTGTGAAAACGTGTCAAGCTGACTGAACATGGTTGCAAAGAAAATGGTTATTTCAACTCACCTTTATCAGGGAAATATGTGTACCACTTTTGAAATGGACAAGGTTGTCTGTTTATTGCATTTCTTCTTGCTTGTGATGATTGAGTAGCACTTTCTGTATTCCCTACAAAGAAAATTCAGCTTTGAAAAATAAAAGGTACAGGAATGTTTGCATCAAGATTCCTGCATCTGTTTGAAAATTTTAGAATTCAGAAGTTAAAAACTGACAAATGCAAGGCAGTTGTGGTATCTTCAGGGTATGTTAGGAAAGGAAAAGAAACATGAATAGTCTGAAAGTGGCCAAAAAGACCTACAATTTCTTTCAATAGCACTACTTGTATAAGTAGAAAGAGGGCCAATATCATGTGCAAGCAAAATTGAATAATTTGCAAAGATTGTTTTTTCCAGTGTCCTGATACCCATTCTTATAAGAACCTTTGACAGTGCGCTGGAGAAAAATTACCAGGACCTAGTACCGGTTGTTGTTCTTTACCCCCTATGAATGAGTCCTTTAGTTTTCTTTTGTTTTCTTTTGCAAAATTGATACAAACCCATTACCTAAAATCTGCTCCCCCCTCTGGAAAATGTCCCCATGGGCATGGTATATGGCCCTGCAGTTCAGTTTAGACTTGCCCCAAGTCTAGTTTTGGTTTGGCTTGCATGATATGCATGCAATGCAGTTGTGCAGAAAACATACCTTCCTTCCATCCTACCTTTTGTAATAAATTCATCATTGTATGATTAATAATATAAACTTGAATTCTCCCTGACCTTGATCGTGATCTTTTGGATTCGGTTATCAGGCCAGTGTTTCTTTGCTCCAGATGACATTTTGCCTTCTTGAATTTTGAACCCATTTTTAGGCCCGCCCACAGCTGAGAGAAGATTCAAACAAATAAGTTACATTTTAAATTAAACCGTTAAAACATACCAACTGGCCTTGCTCTTGGGGTGCTGTTAACATTTTGAGGTCGTCTATTCGAGTTTCCTCTCCAGTTTCCGCCTCTTTTGTAAGGATTAAATCTGCGAGGTTTCCTTGGCCCTCCATCCTCCATTTTCTTCTTGAAATTTTCCCGCGCAAATGCAAACGATGACAATCTCGTTGAATTGGATTAGATGGGAACTAGGACACTTTTTTCTGGTTTATGCACTCAACTTATCGACAGTTCGCAGTTCATGTTCTGTACTGTAACTCAAACATGCATGGATAAAAACTTTTCACAAAATTCTGTCAGAGAGGAAGCTCTTTTGAACCCTTTTGTGATCTATAATGGCTCCAAAGAGGACTGTGACAACAACGTCCATAGGAACCCAGTAATTAATGGCGATTTTGAAACAAGAGTTATTTTTAGTAGATTAATTTTGGTGGGCGAGGGACCCCCACGATTTAAATGTCAAATGGAATCTGTTGCTTAGAGAGAGCTCTTCTTTGTTTGAATACAGTAGTTGACTTGGAGGTCTAGATAGCTACACTAGTCCCTTAATTTATCTGTTGTTTATTGTTGCTGATGACATATCAGTTCTAAGGAGCACACAGAGATTGTGGCCAGTCTATTAGAGGTCGGAGGTCCTGCCCTGCTTCGAAAAATAGAAGGGTACTGAGCCTTCTCTTCTAAAATACTGTTTTGCTCACTAAAGTATGCAACGCAAAAGCAAAATAAAAACAAACATATTATTGATTTTCTCTACGCATATTTATGTATATCATTCAAGCTAACGTTACTAATCAAATGATTTGGAACATTTACAGGACATTTACATTTTCTTCGACAAAATACAGCATTCCTGTATCTGTATCTCAAATCTAATTTCAATTTTGAAATCAGGATGATTCCTTTGCTCAGCAGTCTCCAAACCAGAGGGGGGCTTTGGGCTTTCACGGGTTGCGGGTTTGGCCAATTTTTGTGCTCGGGTTTCGGGTATTTCATTTAGAATCCCTAGGTTTTCGGGTTTTCGAAGTCATACGGTCTGTGTAGTTAATTGAGATCCAAAAAAAGCTTTCGAAAGCTTAAAACGGTATAGAGAGAGTCACTGAAAACGAACATGTTGTAAATAATAGAAGATTACTGATGGGAAATGAAAATTTTTGTCCAAAAGTGCAGTTTCAGGTTCTGGTATATTTTGCTCCCGGGTTTTCGGGTTTTTGCTGATTTTTGCTGTTTTTGCTGATTTTGCTGCTGGTTTGCGGGTTCTGGTACCCCTCAAAGCCCCTCTAAACAGATTCATTCTTGAAAGCTTCTGTCCTAAACTATCCGCTAAACTGACTGCTGAATGTATCTAATAATCCAAAGATTACAATCATAAAAAAGCATTCTCCTTCGCAAAACCCAGATCCTTCTTCTACCCTACGATTGTATCAGAATTCTCCAAATATAATTTGCTCTCTCTGAATTAAAGTTATTTCATCTGGATCCGGAAAAATCATCGATCAGTGGTTTACTAGTTGACGTGACTTGGAGCTGCAGTTGTTCTCGGCATTCTTCGCTTGAATTTATTTCTGCTATTCTGAATTTTAACCACTGAAGTTTGATCAAGAATATCAAACAAACTCATCTATTTCTTTGAATTACTCTTTGCTTTGGTTCAAAGCGTATGTGTTTTCAATCTGTTGAATATAACGTTTAATGGAATTTTATACTACTTAGTCATGGACACAAATAGGTTTTTTTTCCCCTTTGATAATTAAACTTTTGTAAATTATCTTTAATTTCAAATTTTAGCTTACAGGTCCACATCAGCTGCACAGCTGCCTTAGATAAACCTGTTTAATATAAAACATGTATGTATGTATGTATGTATGTAACCAATATAACGTACCAAAAATCATATGATAATACCTTTCCCCAAACAAATAATCGTCCATGGCACTTGCAGGTATGGGCCAGATATAAGTGAAGGGGAAGTGAAGATGACGACTGGCTTTTGGAAATTCCTTACAACTCCGTAGCAGCCTGACTGGAGTCTTTCTTATTTTGAACATCAGGTCTAACATTCCGTCCAAAGCAACGAAAGAACTGCTTTGTGAAGGCTCTCAGCTCTCCACTGCAAATAATCAAAATAATTGCATTGAGAGTAGGATTCAGTAACAATGCAAGAAAGCTCCAGCGTTGTAATTGAAGCACAAAATATTTGGCTCTCTCAAAAGTCTCCTTGTCACCGTTCATTTTCAGGATCCTAATAGTAACAGTACAACAGAGATTTGGGACAACACATAACAACAGAGACAGTGTGATGTACATCATTCCCTTGGCGAATTCCTGATCTGGGCTTCTTCTCCGATTTCTGGCCATTGCGCTACTTTCCTCCATTCTGCTTGCTCTTGAACCTGCATCAGTATTTACAGGCTTGAAGCTGACGAGGCTCTCCACTCTTTTTTTGATGGAGAGATATGCCCAGAGGTACATGAAAAAGGTGGATACAATCAGGCCAATATATAGAAAACTGAGAATCACTCTGTATGTTCGATACGAAGTTACATGTCTCCATAAGTAATCCAATTCATAGAGGGGCAAAAGTTTTGTAACTGTGACAGTATGCGTTGTAAATATGACATTTATCATAGCGATAATAGCTCCTCGTCGTTTGGTCATGATGCTGTTGTAACGTGTCATGTACCTCATGTGAATAAAGCGATCTACAGCAATTATCAAAATACAGGCAAGAGAATAATTAATAAAGAAATTTTGAAATATGGCCAGCCATTTGTAGAACTCGTGAAGAGGATGCTTTGAATCGACAATCTTGATGTGTGCTAATGAAAACGAGTCTTTTATGATTCCAAATACACCCATTAAAATGTCAGATATACTGAGATAAAGAACGAATCTGTATGAGACCAAGGATAGTTTCTTTAATTTATGAAGTGCGAAAATCAAGTAACTGTTGGCCAACATTGCGGCAACATTGAAAAGGTATGCGAAGACAACAACGGATAGCTCCATGAGGCTAGAGATCTTTACTTACAAATCGCTTCTTGAAATGTTCGTTGATTGGTTATTTACAAATCAAGTATCATTCACAATGTTCTTTGACTAATGGGCTATCTGTTTCAACTTGCTGGTTTCTTTAACGAATGCCCTTTTCTTCAAACATTTGTTCCACATAAAATTAATCCGCGTCAATTGACCGATCCAGTCTTCACTGTGAAAATGTGTTTGTGAAACGTTGAGGTATTAGCTGAAATGTTGTCTTGTCGATGTTTTGTTTGAAAAACCTGTAATTTGGAAAATAATCAAGAAATAAAAAAAGCAGACATTAGAATTATAGTAGAGTGCCCAAAGTTTCTTTCGATAATAATGTTAGTGATTTTTTAAATATTGGACGCCTATGTTTCTCTGACAATGAAAAAACAAATTCCTGCAAATTCAAATCCATTTATATACAGACAACATGTCTCAAATTTTAAAACAAATGACGCAAATCATTTTTGACACAAATGCAAAAAGAAGGCGACCAGAAGATCTCGAAATCAGTAGCCGAATATTCTTTTATAGTTGCAAAGATTGGTTTGGTTACGAAAAGCTATGATCAACAAGAACACCTTACCTCCAATTCTTTTTACTCAATCATTACTTGTAGAACAGTAGCTAATTTCAAGACTTTATTTGGTCAAGATGATGAAATTGACTGAGAGTGAAACAATGGTGTTTTTCGTGGGTGAACCTACATGAATGGACTTATGATTGACAAGATGTTGTAGGGGTTGTCTGTGAAATCCTGGTTCTTGGCAGATTTCAGATTTCCCAGGCTAAGGAAAGCTAATATTAGGGGATAATCTCAAACAGGGTCGGATTTGATCGATATATAAGATCGAAAAGCGTGAGAATAATTCTGGAAAATTCCCCCACTTATAGAACTATAATTCTTTTGCAATATGCTTGTTTCGTCATACCATGCCATGGTCATACACTATGTGCTTAGCGTTTTGCATGAAGGATTTGAAACAAAAAATTCTTTTAGCAAAAAACGCTTTACCAGCTATTGTTGTCGATTGCCTCTATCGGAATAGAATCAATTTTTAACTATTTGTAAGTGGAAGGGAGGGCTCGTTGTCGAAAACTACACACGAAAATCCTTTTGTTTTCGCGATAAATCCCCAAAATCTCTAAAAATCCGTTGTTCTCATAAAATATCGTCAGCCTTTATAGGAGTGGTTTGCCACTCGAGCTAAACTTTAGAAGGGATATCTGTAAAGGACATTCTCATTAAAGACACATTGCTAACCATGATTCTTTGCGGGCCCAAAATCTACTTTCATAAGATATGAACGTCATTTCTGGCTTAAGTTCTCTTTGCTTTGCTTGACATTTGGCGCGCAAATGAAACTAATTAGCAATGGGTCTTTAGCAATCAATATGTTTTCTGAACACTACCCATGCAGTCATTTGCTAATGTTTTGATATCTTCAGTAGATATCTTTCAACTTTGAAACATCGTCAGTGATTACGAATATGAATAATTAATGAGGAGCTGTTAGGAACAAGTCACCTCATTCTTTCTTACAAGACGACTTGGGCAAGTCCATACTCAGATAGGAACACTATATATTATTTCCTTGGAATCAAACCTTGCATTGAAAGAGGAACGGCAATGTGGTTGAGCTAAAATTGATATGAACTTCAACAGCCAATCAGAAATTGAAGTGAATTCTGCGATGCAGCAAAATAACTCAACTGATATGAATATTCGTTACCTTGATTCACTCAAATTCGCACTAGTCAGTAATTTTGCTATAATTTCAGTTAGACTATAGTTACACACTTTCTTACCCTTTTCAAATCAGGAGCAATGCAGCAAAGCCTTTAAATCCACATATTTGTCGTTGTATTATCGTGATATTGAAATCTCATATTGTTGTTTGAAACTGCCACAGGTGCTAAATCTGCTAAAAATCCAATCAACTGTCTTTTTCTTCAAACCTCAAGCTTTTCCTAACTTGGATAATTTCGGCAATCAAGGGCACTTAGAAATGGCCACCTCTCATACAGCACTGTTCAAACAATTTTGATCAATTTTATATTCAGCTGCTTCTTCAGACAAGCAAACTTAAATTGCAACCAAAATTTATTTTAGGAATACCTCAATATTAGCTATGAAAGCTCAAGGAATTGAGATTATGCTTAACAAGATTTAGAGAGATTGTTTACCTTTTTTTTACATTTTAAAGTGAATAATTAAGCCCTGGCAAGGATGTTTAGTGATGACGTTATAGTCATATTTGCTCTAAATTATGGAAACGCCAAGATCGTTTATCCTGTGTTTATCTGATACAAAAAACGTTTGCTCTTGATTTCACCACTTGCGATCTGTTGCTTGCTTTCAAATAGAGCGGAGAAGATATTTGGATAAAACAATTCGTCAGAAAGTTTGGATAGGCAGAGACACAGCGATCGAAGGATGAGTTGAAAGAGTCCCGTTTCAGATGGTGAGAATTTGATAAACATCGCTCATACATAATTCAATGCAATTCATGTGAACGCCGAATTAGTTAATTAATCGATTGAGAAATTGATTGATTGATTACAGGATCATACACTCATATCTCAATGCGAAGTGTTTTTAATCGTAAGTTTTATTACCAACCCAAATAATACCAAAAGTGTAATTTTTGTTTATGACTTGGTTCTTTCTTGTAATTCTCTGGGCTAAAAAAATTGATTGCCGTATTCATTATGATGAATTGTGCAACTCAATTTGATGAAAAGTTAAGAAACTCTTTAAAAATTGGTTCGAAAGTTAGGAAAGCCTACTTCTACTACAAAGCCCAGAGCCAGCCAGAGCTTAGTTTCTTTAATATATAAAACGAATCAGTGAACGCTCATAGGAAGCTTTGGATATTTGTTTACTCCTTTCTACAGTGTGTCCCAAAAAATGGTGCCCCACTTGTGTGGCTGCAGTGGAAGAGCAGTAACTTAAATTGTCCTGTTTTTTACACAGTTGCATAGNTTCTCTGGGCTAAAAAAATTGATTGCCGTATTCATTATGATGAATTGTGCAACTCAATTTGATGAAAAGTTAAGAAACTCTTTAAAAATTGGTTCGAAAGTTAGGAAAGCCTACTTCTACTACAAAGCCCAGAGCCAGCCAGAGCTTAGTTTCTTTAATATATAAAACGAATCAGTGAACGCTCATAGGAAGCTTTGGATATTTGTTTACTCCTTTCTACAGTGTGTCCCAAAAAATGGTGCCCCACTTGTGTGGCTGCAGTGGAAGAGCAGTAACTTAAATTGTCCTGTTTTTTACACAGTTGCATAGGATATGCTTCAACTTAGAGTTTGAGACCTTATTTGAGTCAATCTGATAAGTGGTTGCCGTTTTATGGGACAGGAAAGGCAAAACAAGTGGTTTCTTCAAAATCTGCACTTCGTTTGTTCTCTAACAATGTCAAAATCAAGTAAACTTTGAAAGAAACGGTTCTAGCGTTGTATTTAAATCTTGTCTACATTCGTAAAGGTTTGATAGTGTTGTTTTATGAACAATTGAAATTACAGCTCCTCCACTGCAGCCACACAAACGGGGTACACTGTCTGTAGATATTTGACAAATCATAACATCTGTATTATCAATCATGATGGTAACTTTCAACAAAAAGGGATTTAAAGGGTTTGGCATGCAAAATTTGTTAGACAGTGCCAGTTCATTTAACACGAGGAAAAGCTGTTGCAAACGACTCTCCAATTGCAGTAAGTTTTATATATGTCTAGTATCAGTTTATTTATGTTTATATAAGAAATATATAGACTCTCATTTTGCGGTAAGTTTTATGCATGGCCATGTATGTCTATATAAGTTTATGTATGTCTATATAAGTTTATATAATAGCCTTTCGTTTCAAAATGAATCATATTTCTGTCCTATTTGCAAATGCGCAAAATTAGATTTAGATATCGTCGTCACTAGGAAAATGTTAGGCACCAAATTAGAAAGATATTGATAAAACAACAGGCCATTTCCTTGGTGTAGCAGTTACCGCCTAGGCGTAGTTGTACATAAGTTTGGTTCTGTTGTGATATTCTTCGATACTAAATAAAACAACAGGCCATTTCCTTGGTGTAGCAGTTACCGCCTAGGCGTAGTTGTGCATAAGCTTGGTTCTGTTCTGATATTCTTCGATACAAAGTCAAAGTTATTTTATCAATATCATTAATCATTTATTTTATTTAGCTTTTTGCATAAATCTATTTCAATTTCATTTTAATAATTTGGTTGGTTTGTTATTTATCAAAAATTTACCACTGTGAATAACTTGGCTGCATGTGACTTAAACCCATTTGATCCTTTGTACGCCGAATGAAAAGCCAAGCAAACATAATCTAGGCCAGAAACGACTTTCATATCATACGAAATTTGATTCAGGGCCGCAAAGGATCATGGTTAGAGGTTAGCTATGGGTCTTTAAAATCAGTCATTTATTCTATGTCCCTCGATTATTATGATAGTCAAATGAAATCTTTCGTTTCACAGATGCTGCGATAAAAACAAGACATTACTAAAGGCTGTGAAAGAAATCATATTTCAAGGAGCAAAGACATTTGAAGAAAGAGAAGTTACGAGAAGGCCAAGCAAGGGGAGAAGCTGTTTGCAAAATGTTACATATCATAATATTGACGTACATACTGTATGCTGGATGCATAATAAGCAATGCATATCTGATTCATGCACTTCGTAAGCTAAAGAAGCTGCAGAAACTGTCCTACCGGTTGGTCCTATATTTAAGCATCTCTGATGTTTGTTTTGGCATCTCTGGGATATTAATGAAGAGCATTGTCTTGTATGGCAGCAAATGCAAATGCATTAAAGTGTTAGATCCACTGGTATGGCTCGTGGCTGCGCATAATTTCTGCTCTAATTTTTCACTTGGTTGTGTCTTAATCATTGCAATTGATCGATTTCTGCACATGAAATTTTTGACAAGATATGAGACAATGATGACAAAATGGCGGGCAAGGATGCTTCTAGTTATCAATGCAGTATTCACCGCACAAACGATAATAGTGATGACCATTCTTCCATATTACGCGAGGGAATTCATTATCAAACATTACGAAGCTTATCGCATCTATCGAGTTGTTCTGAGTTTTATTTACATCGCGTTAATTTCTTCAATATTTGTCGTGTATGTCTCGACGTATTTCACAATCCGAAAACGAGTTGCCGAGTTAACGAGCATCCAACAAGGAAGACTGGTCCCCGAGACGTCAAGTTCCAGCAAGGCGAAGAACGACCACCAAGGCAAGATTCCAGCCTCTGGCGCATCAAGAAATAGGAGAAGTCCTGACCAGGAATTTGCTCGAGGAATGGTATACATCGTGCTGTCTTTGGCAATTTGTGGTTTGCCTAATTTATGTATACCAGTTTCGCAATGGCTCATCTCAGTTTATGGCAGTAATAAATTACTCGTGAAGACCATGGAGATAACCGGGAAAGTGCAACAGTGGACATATTTGATGCTGATATTGAATGGAGCTCTTAATGCCATTTTCCTCATTGTATTCTGCAGAGAGCTGAGAAAATTCACACGAAAAAATATTGTGAGTCTCATCAGTGTAGGTGAAGAGGCTAGAAAACAACGCATCGCACAAAATAATGGAAGAGATAAGACGAATGAAACATCAACCGTATAATCATGAGACTATGTGTAAACTAACAATCCGAAATAAAGACACGACAGTTTGAATGCCGTAGACTATCACATAATGCAATGCACTTCAGCAGTGTAGCTGAGCTAGCAATTATTATTGGTGGAGGAGGAAGGAGAAAGGCAAAAATATCCCGAGAAAAGAACGTTTCGATTTGGGCTTGTCTTTATGAACCTGAGGTCCCTCAAGCATCCAACCACCAAGATAATGGTTGAGTCTAGGATTTCTACGCTTGCAGAGGTGTATATTATTCACATATATATATTATATATTATATAATATATATAATAAATATATATAATAATATATATATAAATATATNTATATATATATATATATATATATATATATATATATATATATATACAGATGAACACAAAAATAAGACGACTTGGAGTTTCTTCTACTTTTATCTTTTATTCTCTTCTATTCTCTACGCGTTTCGACTCTAAGGTCATCGTCAGGAGAATGAATATTTACATGATGGTATGCCCCTTTTATACCTTTTTAGCGGTCACGTGATTTAAAAGGGGTCACGTGATGCTTAATTGGGGTCACGTGGTGCCAAATATGGCGTGAATCCTTAATTGAATTTTAATGTTACGTTTTATGTGTAGAAATGATAGGCCACAGGGAAACAAAGTATTGCATAATATATTATATATTATTCACATATATATATATATATATATATATATATATATATATATATATATATATATATATATATTATTATTATTTAGAGCAACTCAACTACAATTCACATTTTACGATTACAACTTAGAGCATGCTTGATTACAATCAGCGATTTGACCTTCGATCATGATGATGGTTGATTGAGGCTGGAGGAGTTTAGTTTGATTCCTAAGCTGTCCATCAAAATTTTCATCAAACGATTACAGGAAATGTTCTTTGAGTTCTACTGTAGAAGCTCAAGAGAATCGATACTCATTCTATGTAATAACATGCTAAAGTCTTAGAAAATACCCCTCGACGTCATCTTTTCCGCAATCGTCTATTACAGTAGTCCACTAATGAAGAAAAAAAAGAATCGTGAAAAAGAGAGAAGGAACATTATTTGCAACATACAGGAAATTTAGTAAAAGTAGTTCTTATCTTTTGGAACCAAAACATCGTCAACAACCAGTTTATATCAAGGAAATCTACTTTCAAAATTCATCATGAAAATCGAAAAGTTTCTTGAATGCCTTTTCAATCATTAGCAGCTTATTCTCTTTACTACCAGAGAACAATTTCTTCAGCTGTGCAATATCCAGAAGATTTTCGTAATCTAGATAACTTGCAATCTTTAATACTCCTTCAATTTGCTTAAATCTTCTCTTGTATCTCGAGTCATCTGGAATTTGTGGTAGAAATACTTTCTTGACGATTTCATCGGCGACAGGAAGTAGTACTTGGATCAACGTTGCGAGGGGGGATGGGAGGGGGGAATAACGAGAAAATAGGCCATGAAGTTGGGCTTGACAATGCCTTGCAAAGATAAGATCAAAACAAAACTTCAAAATGCTACGCTTGCTTTCATCACTAATGATATTCCTGATAGACTGTTTTGCATTTTGATTCAAATTCATGGTATTCCCATCTGAGTTTAGAATGTCTTTAATGGCTTTCTCAAACAAAATATCCGCCTTTTCGAAGAACTTATCCATTTCGTCTTCTGTATTACTATTTACAGCTTCTCCTTTCACTTTCTTTGAATAGAAGGACATGATCTTGTGTATTTTTGGTCCAATTACTCCAATAGGATCTGCAATGATCTTTTCAATATCTTCGCTAACTGCAGCAGCCCTTTTCTTGTCGAGGTATTTGAATAGATTGTTTTCAGGGATGAAGTAATGCCTAAGATGCATGTTCTTTAATGCTGATGCCAATGCCTTGAACAATAAAATACAACAATAGGCTCTGTTTTCTTCTCTCCATATTCTCTCTTCTGTTTCTTCTAAAACCCAATAAAGCACAGTTTTAAGATGATACGTCGCTACTACCTTAGGTTCTTGTTCCATCTTTTCGTAATAATACATCTTGAAAATTCTGTAACATTCTCTTTGAAACTGTGTTACACTTAAGGCCAATATTTCCTCGGCATCATTAAACGATAAACGAAATGTTGTCGTCGTGTCGCTCCCAGAATCTTTTGAAATCTTTGGAACTAGATGAAATCCTGCCTTCAACACCTCAGAGACAATATTAGGGTGTGGCCAGTGCGCTCCTGCTACCCTTATGTGCCAATTTTCTGCAATATCTGGAAATCCTTCACAAGCGATTGATGGCACCAAGTCTACTGCACCGATCAGGCTTTCTTCTTTCAAGTCCTCTGAAGCCGGCTTCTTTTCGACTTCTTTCATCGCTACCATCTCAAAGTATTTACTAGCTTCTAGCAAACCATAAACATCACTATTATCGATATGATTTCGGCTTACTTCATTCATTTTTCGATAATGTTGCAACGTCGCAAATACGATACCATTGTCAAAGTTTTCGTCAAGTTTTTGCAGTGCTTCGTATGCTTTCTTCGAGTCAGATGCGCTGTACAGATCAGATATTTTCGCGATAGTCATGAAAGTGTTGATGAACTCCTCCGCATGTTGCTTCGCATCACTTTCTAACAAAGGCATGATATGTTTGTTGTAACTTCGAGAAAGCATATGAAAATATTGATTATGTTCACGAATTAGGCCATTTTGCAAGGAACCAAATTTATCGTATGTCGAAGATCTCCATGTCAATGTACTTGCGAGTTTTTTTTCCTCAGCTTGCTTAAATTCATTTTCTAACGACTCAATAACAAGAAGGGTTAACTGAAGTTCTTTTGGATACCAAGTGGGATCAAATTTTCTTAAACTAGAAGCGCTAAGGTATTTCACACCATCTTTTTTGACATACGGGTAGTTCCATCCACGGAGACGCTTGATGCGGAAAAACCCTGGGTCGCCAAAGGGAATCAACGCCATATTTTGTTGTTCTTTTGTCATCTTCGGAAAATCAGAAACAAAAACAATGTCAGCGTCTCCTTGATCATTTGCAGATACGCATTTCAAATTCTGTGCCGCACTCCCTGAAACTTTGATGAATTGTGCTGCCTTCTTGCCAAGGGTTTTTATCAGCATCATCTCCACCATTTTGGCATAATAAAGATCATCTTCTGTGTTTACATATGAGGTACCATCTTTGTTGATCACCATGCTATGAAAGTGTTCGTTTAATTGTGCGATGTCATCGCGTCCATATGATGCAAGAAAATCATCAAGCGACAAGTAACGAGCTTTCTCATCTAGAGGAATGGAGAGGAAGTTCTAAATGATTAAGGGGAAAATGCAATCTACAGCTTTCAATACTAGTTGTAGCAGTTGTTGCAGCGTATCAAGTTTCCAACAAAAGAAACAAAAAGCTTTCTCCTTACGAGTAAATGAACTGAGGCCACAAAAGGAGAGAAAGACTGGGGACTAAAATTTAAGGTGCCTTGGGGGTAGAAAACAATGTGGAGACATAAATTTGTTTGAATTGTGGTAGGCAAGAGAAGATTAGAAGGAAGGGTTTCTGAAAAAGGGGGAAGGGATGGGATGAAGAAATTGCTCAGATCTTTTTCTGCTTAATTTAGAAATTCATTTTCCACGAAATCGTAGAAGTTGGTCTATGATCTTAATTCTAAACAATACAGATTTTATTCTGAAAAATTTTAGTCCACAAATGTTAAAAGTTTTCAAGAATTTACAGGCATGTTTGCTGGCAAATATAAAATGAATTGATAGAAGCTTTACCTTTGTAGTTTCTGGATGCCAGAACAACCTCAAATAAGGCAAACAACACAATGATCCGGATTTCTTTCATATTTCTCTGCAACTCTAGAAAGAAAATAGGAGATGGATAACAGGGATAACATCGATCAACCGAAAATAAACAACTTGCGAAACACGTCAATGCATTTTACTTTTGCATATTTCTTTTTAAAGCGGTATTTGGATGCATGCAAACGGTTCTGATCTGATTTTTTATCAGAATTATTTCCTGGGACCTGTGTTCCCCTGCGTTCTTTGTTTTGTCGAGGAACGAAGGAAACAAGGGACTCAGGGAATGAGTCTGATAACCTAATAAATACTAACAATACTTTATTTATTTAAGGTTGGCACGATACCATTAATGAAAACTGAAAGTTTAAGAATCCTATTTACATGTTTACTATACAAACAATTAAATATCTATAAGAATCCTAAATTGTTTACGTATCTCTTGCACAATCTTCAGTTGCAGTTTGTAAATTGATGCTTTTTTATTTTCCACCTAAATTCTGTCAAGGTATGAGACTCTTTGATATCGAGTATAAGAACAACCACAACAACATATCTATGGCATTACCTTGAAAAGGATGGATTTTGCTTTGGCCTAACTGCTTGATGACAGGACGTCAAATTGTGAGAAATTTCAAGTTATGAGAGATTAGAACCCAGAATTCTATCCAAGAAAGATTCTAAATCCTTCTAAGCTAATAACCTCACATTTGGTCTGAAGAATTACCTCACATTTTCTTTCACTTTCAATCTGTGCTAACTGTATTTTTGCCTTTGATTATTGATATCAACATTGCGCAAGAAAAGACTATCAATAGATAGGCCTATTATGATATGAAATACAATTAATACATCATCAAATAGTTACCTTTCGTGACTCAAAAGAAGAACCAGAATATCCACTTGTTTGATCATGAACAGAAAAGCTTCACGAAGAGTTCTGAATCTGATGGAATTCCAACATTCAGGACAGTTTTAAGTCCGAAACTGCAAGTAGCACAGAGTTCTCGGAAAAGGGAATTCCCCATGCTTACAGGGTTTCCCCTCTCCATCAATTTCCCTTTAACAAGGGTCTGGAACGAGTAGTATTTCCTGGCAACATATTGAAATAATTGCATTTTGCAGCTGTCCCGGCCCTGAAACCGATCTTTTTGGCAATTACGTATTTCTAAAATTTTTTATATAAACATTCAAAGACTTTCAATCATTCCTCAATAATTGCTTTATGAAAATTTTCACCGAAATCCAAACAAGATTTTCAGGGATTTCCGCAAAAGATGTAACCTTAATAAATTTCGACTTTTGGTTTGCGAAGCTGCGCTCTGTTTGCTGTACAAACATGGTTCTAAATTGCAGATCGCACATGCGCGTTTAAGTATCTTTAAGTGCACTTACGAATCTTGGTCCAGCCAGTCTATAAATATCTAATCAAAAACAGGACGTCCAGAAAGGTTGTAAACACGCAAGATTGGAAGCTCTGGGCCGAGTTCAGGTCAATTCAAACGAAGGTTCACCTTAATAAATCTTGAACTGTGGATAAATATCCTCTTGTATCAAAATGCAGGCATCGGCAATACCATTATACATCTTATACGCTTTAAGTATGATGTTAAACTCATTCCTTATTCACGCATTGCGACAGCTGAAGAAACTCAACACAACATCTTATCGCTGTGTTCTTTATCTAAGCATATCAGACATACTTGTTGGCCTGTTTGGAACATTGCGACTCAGCATAACAATTGCTAGAAGTGAACTTAGCGAGAGTGCTTTCCGCATCACTTGGAGTATCAGTGCCTTTTGTAATCTGTTCTTCTTGAACGCAACTCTCAATTTCATTTTAATAATCGCCGTTGATCGATTCTTTCATATGAAATACCTAGTCACATACAACAGTGTTATGACCAAGTGCAAAGAAGCTGTACTTGTTGTAGCAAATATCATGTTCACGATGCATTCCATGGTCATAACTTTCATCATACCAATGTTTCAAACAGAATGGATGTTAAGAAATTATAATGCTTATGTCATCTACAAACTGATCTTGAGCTTCATCTACATAACACTGGTGTTTTCGATTTTTGTAATTTACATTCTGACTTATCTTTCGATCAGAAAGCGAATTGGTAACTGTGTAAGTGTCAAAGATGGGCCTAACATGACGACAGCTTCAAACAGACATAGACGACTCAGAAATCACCGAGGCCCTGACCAGGAATTTGCGAAGGGTGTTGTTTTTATAGTGATTTCATTGCTTATTTGTTCACTGCCAAATTTATGTGTTGCAATGGCCAATAATATAATAGGATTTTCTCGAAAGACCAAGTCCGCAAAGAGAGATGAGATTTTTTATCATTTATTCGAATGGACATATTTTACAGTGGTAATGAATTGTTCTTCAAATGTCATCATCTTGATTTCGTGCAGCAGGCAGCTGCGACAATATACGAGAAGCGTGTTTGGCTTCTCTGCCACCATGACAAATGAGAGTGTAGTTGAGAGTATTCGAACAACAGCTTTGTAGAGGCAAATATCACTCGAGCGTTTCACTAGACAGTGTAATTGAGAGCGTTAAAAAGGCAACTTCATAGAGGAGGCAAGCATTACACGAGCGTTCACTTACCAAGAAACATGCTTAACGGCGTTTGAAGTTGCGAAAGAAAGAGTTTTGGTACAGAGGCTTCTAATCTATGCCACATTCCATTGTCAAGTAGACCAATCAACATGCATTTACTTACTGTTGACATGATTCTTCGTTTACTGGACATGGAGCTAAACAAATTGCGAAGTTGGAGAATTCATTGAACCCTAAATTTACTACGAATCACAGAAAAAGCTCTTTTGTTCAATTTTAAGCAAAGAGATGCTGCAGGTATTAACAGTACTTCCACTTGATGTAATTTGTTGTTGTCTAAGAGCTACCTGATTTCAAAATTTATCAAGAAATCGCAGGGCCCTCGCAACGGTTTCTGCAATCTACGATCAAAGGACATCTCACAAGAATATACCAAGGACACATTCGAAGCACCAAATTTTGGGTCGATACAATTTTCAAACTTTTACATTAATAACTAAGGATTTTAATTCACATTTCGACTAATAAACATGTTGTAAAGATTACGGAATAACGTTTTTTACTGGGAAATTTCCCATCCTATCTTTTTCTCTACGAGTACGGCGGGGAAACTTCTCTCTCTCTCTACCCTACAGGATGTCCCAAAAAACTGTTCGACGTTTGATTAAATATTGAAAAAAAAGATAAAATTAATAGGCTCCATATTATACCCCTATTCCTAAGATCTTAAATTAATTTCAGACACAAGAAACTGGCAAATCCGCTGAAAATTCACTGAGTTATGAGCTTTTAATGATCGCGTTTGTGCGAAAGCTGAACCTAGAGACCCGAAAGCAACCTGTCATGCAAAAAAGCTCCAAAATCGAGTAAAGGAAGGTTATCAAATGCCACACCTCTCGTTAATATCAGAGCGAACCAAATAGGATTCCGAAAGTAATTCAATTCTAGTAACCATTGTCAAAATTTGCTTTCTCAAACTTTGCTCAACAGAATTCCTCAAAGCATCCATACGCTTGAATTAATGTTCGAGAGAGTTTGGTTATCGAAAATCCTTTCCAAATCCGATTTGGTTTGCTCTGAAATAAACGAGAAACAAAACAAACGACAGCCCCATGCTACATTCACTGCAAATGCTATGGAGAAGCCTCTGGTTTCAGCTTTCGCACAAACTTGAACTTCAAGAGCTTGTAGCTCCGTGAATATTCAGCGGATTTGCAAGATTCTGGTGTCTAAAATTAATTTAAGATCTTAGGAAAGGATTGCCTTTCCATGGAGCCCGTTAATATATCATTATTTTTTAATATTTAATCAAACGTCGAATAATTTGTTTGATGACATAAGTGAACAGGTCTCAGTGTACTAAACTTTCTAGATTTTTGCATCCGACTATTGCTGATCAAAAATGGAGATCTTTAGAAAGGGTGGATCATTACAAGGCATCGGCCATTCGCAGCCCACGTGTTCCAAAACTGGGTGCAGATGTCTGCAATGTGAATAAACTATCAATAAACCTTGAAAGTTTTTTAACAAGCTGCAGACAGAAGGGTCAGCAATGATTTCTATCTGCGTTTCAGCAATTTCTTCAAGCTTCCTTCCCGGGATAAGCCATTCCTTTCAACTCTCCTATCAACCTTCCACACAAATGGACTGGTCTTATTTCTGGAGTAGCCCTCTACATCTACACAACAATGATATGCAGCGAGTAAACTAAATTTCTCACGTCCTTGAAATATCAGCAACTCTAATATTAGGATTAAATTTAGGATCGAGATGTCGATCGTGATCTGCAAAACCACGTCCAACTCGAGTGAGTATAAGAATGACTGTCATAAATCCAAGAACAACTAAAAGCATGATCACTGAGACTCTTTTGAATGTAATATTTGGGTCATCTGCGGCGTATTTCACATTGCTTCGTAGCCTAAAAATGGAGAGAAAATACTTTTCACTCAAAAGAAAGATCTTTCATCTTCACTTTACTTCATTTTATATTATTTAACGACGGTAGCCCCGTCAGTCTTGTGGAGACTGCTTTACAGGGAGCCGTGCAAAAAGACTACAAAGTAAAAACCTAATATACAAATGTTGCTAACTTAAGTTAAATAGCAATAAAAAAACTAAAAATTTCCATAACAGCTTAATTTGTTCCAAAGCTTTGGTCCACGAAATGAAATAGACTTCTGCCCATTTGACGTTTTGAAAAGTGGAACACGCAAGTCAGTTTCGGTGTTTCTCAGCCTCAGTGTATCATGAGCTGAGTTCTTTATAAACAGCTTGGACAGATATTCCGGAGCAAGACCATTTGTTAACTTGTACATGATAGTCGCTGTAATGTACAAGTCTAGTTGGTAGGTCAGCACTCCAGCTTTCTGCGCAGATAGTCATGATTTAAACCTAACGGCTGCCTTTTGGAATTATTGGCAGTGCAAGTTCATCTTTATATTTAGTAGATTAGAATCCATCTGGACAATCGTCTTAATATCAGTCATGTTTAGTCAGAATAAACCGTTTTCTAATTTGAATCTTCAAGTAAATCTCGCCATACATTTGTCCACGTCAATTTTACACCGGTCTGGCTTGTACTGAAAAAGGTAGTCATTCACAACACAATATCAATCGATGTTATAATGTTTCAAAGTAGCTTATTTAAAATTAAAGTTTGGTATAAAATCATTTGTTATATTTCGGTAAAGGGAAGAAAGTTCTGATGAAGAAGTTTCTGATGGAATATCACGATGAAGTTTTTCACCCCCAGAACAGTTTTGAATTATCAATGTAAATCTTACCTAAAAAGCCTTGATAACCAATGTCGAACACCTTTGCGTCTGTATTTATCATCATCATAGTCGAATGTTAGATCGATCTTTTCTTCCTTTTTCGTTTCTATAACTCTTCTCGCAGCTGAAGGAAGGACAATTTATGAATAATAGATTGGTGAGCCAGAAAAAAGTTGCACTCGACAGGTTGTACGTTCTTACGAACGGAGGAATTCTTTGAAAAAAGGGGGATGAGAAGATCTGTTTTGACGACTTTTGACGGGATTTCAATCTACCTGGTTTCACTAAATCTATATTTTCGCCAACTTCTGACTTCGATAAAAAATGAAATAATGTTGGCTAGTCGTTTAGCTACCAAATAACGTTTGAATCATTCCATTTCGTCTGTTGCTATATTTCCTATATAAAGAACTTTCTCCGTTCATTTTTTCTGAGTCACCTGGTGGTCTTTTATGTCCAAACATGATGCATGTCTTGTTTCATCATTCAAGCTGAAAAAGGTATGAACATAAAGACTAAACATAAAATAAAGCAAAGATGTCTTTTTCGTTCACTTACCCTCATTTTGAAACTTCTCTCTGACGTATGTGTTTTGCGGAGTAACAACTGCTTGTTGAAGTAAATGCGATTGTTCTTTTGATTCCGAGGGTGTTTCAATATGGGCTATTCTTTCAGTAGGATGATGTGTTTCGTACCGTTCAACTTGGGGCTGAATAATCGAGGATTCTTCAGTTCTGCTTTGTTTTGGCGTAGACTGTACATCATTTTGTGCTATACAAAAATTATGAAAATACAAAAAATCACCAAAGATATGTCAGATTAATGGAAGCCGAATATTAAAACTTTGAGGATAATTTGTTCGCCGTTCTCAAAAATGTAATTACTCTCTTGATCATGAAACTTTCCTTTTGAACTTTTGTGTCTGCCATGTTCATTTAAAGTACATTACAAAATTTATGCATTGGATAATTAATGAAAACATAGGATGCTAATTGTAATCATTTGTAAACTTTCAGAGATTTGATAGTCTAGGATTTGACTTTTCGAGAGACTAAACATGCCCTTTCATCGCTTTTAAAGCGAACTTAAGTCGGCTTAATCCAATCACTCCACAAGGAGCATGCAGCAATACATTAACTAAATCTATCTGACCTAAGTATACACGAGATCAGCTCGCGTTTCGGACTAGAAAGTCAAAATGTCTTCCAGAATGAGTCATATAAAAACCGATAGCTTTATTATTATACCTTGGAATGGCTTTGGAATTGAAGGAGCTGGAGTCTAGAAGAGATATAGTCTAAATCAGTAACCCAGAAGATCGATAAAATCGTGGCATTTTCATCATAGTTAACAATTTGGAGATGCAAGCCTAGATTCTCTATTCATTAAAGGAAATGTGTCCATACAAGTAGGCCTCCCAGAGCAAGGCATGTGATCAACTAACATTTCTTTTCAATCACGCATTACAGCAATTTTCTCTATTCATGTGATCAGTTTGAATATCAAATCAACCAATCATTTGCCGAGAATTTGATGGATGTTGACAGGTTGGGTATACGCTGGCCTTATATATGGACACATTACCTTTAACTGATATTAGGTTAATTCTGGAAAGTAATCGCATTGTACCAAGCAAAATGCAGTTGGTGCAAAAAACTAAGGTCTGGATACATTCAAGCATGGACCAAAACGTAAAGCACAATTTTGCTTCGAACTATAGAATGTAATAATATGGAACAAAATATAAAATATAAGTGATTATTGTCGTGCTTCACGTCTTTTCACTCCATCAGTTAAGCAGCTTAATTTGCTATTAATCTGTGCATTTCAAATGTCAACTCAAATATGATAAACATAGACTATTCAACAACCAATGGAAAGATTTATTGCTGGTCCAAGAAGTGTTATTAGTTGGTAAAAGTGGATATTTTCAAACAATATAAAACTGAGATGCATGTAAGTCTTTCAAAAGACAGTTTATATGCTTGCTGAGGCTACAACAGAGCTTGTATGTCATGTAGTAAGAAAAGTAACATTACCATCCATCCTTGAAACGATTATTACCTGCACTGGCAAGCCAAGCCTCTTTCTCCCCCAACCAACAGTTGCTAATTTCTTCCTTACAGCATCAGCAACAGGTGAAACCAATTTTTCTGGTGGAAACACACTGGTCTAGGAAAATTTAATGGAAATATTTTGTAATTACACCTGAGTTAAATTTTGATGGGAAATTAGCAATGAGAGAGGCCTTATATTGTAAAATTACTGAATATTCAGCTAGCAAATCACCAATCTTACATAGATATTCCAATCTCTTACATTATCATCTTCTGTATGCTGATAAATGCTACAAAATTAGAGCTTGAAAAACTTGTATACTTTCAGCAAATCCCAAACTGTTTAGAAAGGCAAGTAAATAATATCATAAAATTTACCTTACAAACTGTACAAACAAATCCTGATGAATCCATTTCTCCTGGCAATTTTAATGCTTCTCTGTTTAAACAATCCCAGTGAAAAACATCTGTCAGAGAACAAGTATGATATAAATCATCTAGAGACTGGATGTGCATGGCTTGCCGGCTTATTTCGTAAAGTGATGGCTTGAAGAGAAAGGCATCAAATCTCCAAAGTTTTTGATTAATTTCTCTCAAGAGTTTAATGCTGCTTATTTCAGCTGGATTTACAACATATTCATAGATTAAAAGAGTAAAATTGGGAACATCTTGAAACAAAGAATTCTTGGAGGCAAATTGAAACATTCCAACAAAGTTCTTGAATGTTAGAAATTTAAATAAAAGATGATGGCTTGAAAGACAGAAGCAAACAGAATAACACAAGCAATAGAAACACTAATTCCACAACTACAGACATTAAAAACAGTATAAGATAGAAATTAATTTAATCTTGATCAGGTCAGAGCAAGATACACCATATGGTGTTTTTAGGCAGTTTATGGTGATGTTACCATTTGAACAAGTTACAAGCAAGGAAACTTACCATAACATGTTAATCTGATACATTCACCTTTGGCAAGGCCATCACCACATATTTTGCATATTGGGTTGAAATCACTGTCTTGCAACCAATGCAGATATGAATTTACAATGCACTAGAACAAACACAAACAAGATATTTAGCTTGTTGTTGTTGTTGCATGAGTTACAGTCTTTTTTGCATTTACAGGAATAAGTCAACCAGGATGAGGAATGGGGTTTACGAAATCCCAATTCTAAATAATTCTAGTCTGTTGTGATTCAAGAGGTAAGTTCCATCTTCAAATGAATGATAAACGCTGGGTGTCAAATTAAGAACTTTTCCATGGCTTTACTTTCCATAGGAAAATTCCTGATCGACAATTCCGTTAAAGATGGTGTCAGGGAATTATTACCACAGGTCCTTCGCATCAGCCCTTCAGCCCCCCCCCCCAATAATTTGCTAGAAGTTTATTCCTTTTTCTGCTGAAAAACGCTGTAAAAGTAAAGATTATGGAAATGAAGATTTAAAATTAATTATATTCAAGGAGGCTATCAAAGTTCTCAGTTGGGCCACCTGAAGCTCTAAGCTATTATTGTTTATATCATGCAATTAAAAAATACTCTGTTTCTAAGTGATTTTGGAATCCTATTTTCAAAATTTCCAGGGAAAACTTTCTGTCAGTGGCAATGGCAAATTCTTCACGACAGGGATGTTTTCCGACAATCTAAAAGGCGTGGTCATAATAACTCCCAGGGGCAAGCCCCCAGACCCCCATTTTTGCTCGCACCACTTGCATTTACTTTCAGCCCCCCNAACGCTGTAAAAGTAAAGATTATGGAAATGAAGATTTAAAATTAATTATATTCAAGGAGGCTATCAAAGTTCTCAGTTGGGCCACCTGAAGCTCTAAGCTATTATTGTTTATATCATGCAATTAAAAAATACTCTGTTTCTAAGTGATTTTGGAATCCTATTTTCAAAATTTCCAGGGAAAACTTTCTGTCAGTGGCAATGGCAAATTCTTCACGACAGGGATGTTTTCCGACAATCTAAAAGGCGTGGTCATAATAACTCCCAGGGGCAAGCCCCCAGACCCCCATTTTTGCTCGCACCACTTGCATTTACTTTCAGCCCCCCACGCCCCCCCCCAATATGAATTTCGTTCCGACAGGCGGCCTGGTGGATACCTCTATCAAATAAAAGTTTATGTCATACCCATTGTTTTGTAATTACTAGTCTTTTTGTTCCCACTTTATCAGCAGATCAGTCAATCAATTTTTGATGATATGTCATCATCATATTAGAATAGAGGGTAAATTAATGATCAAATATCAACAGATATGAACTATAAAATAGAACACTACCATCATCAACGACCTCTAATAGTGCAGGTTTTTGGTCAATTTTTCCGTTTATATGTCCACACCACATCTTGTTTACTTATAGTCATAACATTCTATTTTGATTTGGGTCTAAAACTAAAAGTTTCAAGCCCTTTTTTGTTTGACAAAAGAAAACGAACAATGGGATCAAGCAAAATCTTTCTCACCTTTGGATGACTTGATGTGAGGCAAAACTCGCAAACATTGACTCTGTGTTCGAAACAAAACTGGTTGGTGACTTTTCGTTTTGGGCACTTGCACAAACCCATCTTCTCTTTGGACTCACTGTGAGGAAATGAGTGGGCCTAAATGTATTTGTGCTGCCACGTATTGGTGATTACAACATGAAGAACTACGGTGGCGCTTAAAACGTCTTGCATAGCCTCGATTCCAAACGAAAACATCTTTAAATTTCTGAAAGTTTACAAGTAAATTTCGCGTTCTAAGAGAGCATGATAGCAAATCTATGTAGCGATTCAGTTCAGTGCTGCATCTTGAGATCAGGAAAAGTCACACTTGCAATGTGTACCATTGAAATCAAACGAAAAATGAATTTGGAAAAACGCCCATCTTTAGCCTCNAAAACGCTGTAAAAGTAAAGATTATTGAAATGAAGATTTAAAATTAATTATATTCAAGGAGGCTATCAAAGTTCTCAGTTGGGCCACCTGAAGCTCTAAGCTATTACTGTTTATATCATGCAATTAAAAAATACTCTGTTTCTAAGTGATTTTGGAATCCTATTTTCAAAATTTCCAGGGAAAACTTTCTGTCAGTGGCAATGGCAAATTCTTCACGACAGGGACGTTTTCCGACAATCTAAAAGGCGTGGTCATAACAACTCCCAGGGGCAAGCCCCCAGACCCCCATTTTTGCTCGCACCACTTGCATTTACTTTCAGCCCCCCCACGCCCCCCCCAATATGAATTTTGTTCCGACAGGCGGCCTGGTGGATACCTCTATCAAATAAAAGTTTATGTCATACCGATTGTTTTGTAATTAAAAAAGTCTTTTTGTTCCCACTTTATCAGCAGATCAGTCAATCAATTTTTGATGATATGTCATCATATTAGAATAGAGGGTAAATTAATGATCAAATATCAACAGATATGAACTATAAAATAGAACACACCAATAACCATCATCAACGACCTCTAATAGTGCAGGTTTTTGGTCAATTTTTCCGTTTATATGTCCACACCACATCTTTTACTCATAGTCATATAACATTCTATTTTGATTTGGGCCTAAAATTAAAAGTTTCAAGCCCTTTTTTGTTTGACAAAAGAAAACGAACAATGGGATCAAGCAAAATCTTTCTCACCTTTGGATGACTTGATGTGAGGCAAAACTCGCAAACATTGACTCTGTGTTCGAAACAAAACTGGTTGGTGACTTTTCGTTTTGGGCACTTGCACAAACCCATCTTCTCTTTGGACTCACTGTGAGGAAATGAGTAGGCCTAAATGTATTTGTGCTGCCACGTATTGGTGATTACAACATGAAGAACTAGACTCAATACATGTCGTAGTTTCGCTCTTTGACAACAGCAATTCAATTCAATTAGATGAGCGTAAGTTAAGGGCCTTATGCAGTGAGGCTAATGAAGAACTACGATGGCGCTTAAAACGTCTTGCATAGCCTCGATTCCAAACGAAAACATCTTTAAATTTCTGAAAGTTTACAAGTAAATTTCGCGTTCTATAAGAGAGCATGATAGCAAATCTATGTAGCGATTCAGTTCAGTGCTGCATCTTGAGATCAGGAAAAGTCACACTTGCAATGTGTACCATTGAAATCAAACGAAAAATGAATTTGGAAAAACGCCCATCTTTAGCCTCGTTTTAAAAAAGAAAATTTTTGTTATGTAATAATTAATTGTGTTTTCAGATGTAACAAGTGCAAGTCCCATCGTTGTCAAATAACATCACAGTTTAATTCTCAAATCTAAATTCAGGAAGAGTCTTTCTTGTTAGGAAATATCAACATGAAATGCTGGGCAATAATAACAGGAGCAGGGACTGGCATTGGCTCAGCATTAGCAAAAGAATTAGCATCACATGATCTTCATATTCTTGCAATTGGTCGCAGAAAGGAGCCATTAGAGTTGACAAAGAGGCAATCCAAAAGACCTGAGAATATTCATCCACTTGCCGTAGACATCTCAAGTAAAGAGGGTCAACATCAAATCTTTGATGCCATTCCAGCTTCAGACTCTGTCAAATTCCTTGTCCAAAATGCAGCAGTTGGAATCCCAGGGTGCCTTTCTTCTATTACTCAAGATGATTTTGAATATGCAATGAAAGTGAATGTTACAGCGCCCCTTATGCTAACGAAAGGTTTCTTTGAAAGGCTAAAATTGTCAAAAGGGCGGATAATACACCTTGGGACAGGCGTGGCTTTTAAACCACAGGTTGGAACAACTACATATGGAGTGACAAAAATGGCATTTCATCGTCTATATCAACAGCTACAGGTAGAGCTTGAGGGATCAGGTGCTCAAATTGCCAACATACTACCAGGTGTTGTTGACACAGAGGGATTATGGGAGCACATAAAACTAGCTAAAGAACAAACATTGCCACATGTTGAATACTTTGATAAGGTACAGAAAGAGGGACAAATGCTTAGTGCTGAGCTGTCTGCAAAGTTCATCAAATTTGTGCTAATGGATACAACTTGTGATGAATTCTCAAAAGAATGGAACATTCATGACCAAAGTCATTGGCCAAGATGGAAAGAGTAGGGACTCACAAACTAGAAAAAATAGTTTTGTGTGAAATTTGAGTTGCTGAAGCCATTTAAAGTTATAATTGTGTTGTAAACAACAATAGAAGAATATCAAAGAATATAAGAAGTCTTTGTATAATTATTATCTCCAATGAAAATATATAGATCAATTTGATTACGGTGTAGAACATACTGAAAACCACAACAGGCACAACCCCATGTGTTTCAAGATAAAGTTGAGATTATCTCAAGTAGAAGATTTAAGACAGGAATAAATAGTCATATGTGTGATACTGCCTAATTTACTAATAATTATTTACAGAAGGCAGTTAATATTAATAACCGGTAAAATATATATTCTGTATATGTCCAGAAGGCCCAAGAGGCTCTGCGATTGTAATTTATATGATCTTGCCTTTGTTTGCCTTCCCACCATTCCTTTCCTTGTGATGTCATAAAGTTGGTGTGCATCTTCTTCTGTATTGTTGATGATTATATAAATTCATTACCAGCAAACATAAACTGTAAATCAAGCACTGAAAATCTTCAATGACGTAATGTACGATGGCATGAAGATATATGCTGTATAAAGAGACATTATAAGAATACAGATAAGGACTGTATTAAAGAAATTGCGCTCCGATGGCTCAAGCATGTACAGAGCAGAGTTCACTTTGTATTGGTACCATTTTAGGCCCATCCAGTCACTCAAACTCTTCTTTGCCTGCTTTCCTTCCTCTCGTGGCATCTCTTGTCTTGGAACAATATCTACTTCTTAAAATGAACTTTTCTTGCTTTCAATAGACCCTTTCTTGATCTATGAATAAAGAATCTTCCAGATCAGACAAAACGTTCTAAACTTAGTGTAGCCACGCCTTCCACACCAGTACTTTGACCTTTCTTGCCTAGTCATCAATATTGGTTCCATGTTGAAAAAGCCTCTCTTTCATGATTAGCCACAGGGGACCAAGAAGAAAATCGAATCTGTACACAAAAAGCAAGTGTTTTGTGCATGTGCATCCCATTGGCATTTCCAGTCATTGTGAAACAGCCTAAGAGCTTCAGAAAAGATGACTTGAGTTCTTTAAAGCAGCACCATGAAGAAGATTCGAAGGTATTTTTAGTTTCGAAATTTCCTCGAGAGTTGACCGTGTAGTAGTAGAGTTGTCTATCATTTTTTGTCAAACAAACAAAACCACACACAAACTCAGTAGTTGAGAGACAGTCAGTCAATCTTTTATGGTCAACAGAACTTATATTGTAGGTTTACTTCCTTGCCCAGTCTGAAATATTAAAATTGCCGGATGCAAATGCAATGATGAACGCAGGGAATATATATAGGTTTCACATTGAGTGGCATTGAGCTCAATTTGTTGATTCCAAGCTTAAAAAACTTGTATCTTGAGAATAACAGACTCAAACAGCATACATTTTGTCACTCCATAATGCTGTTGATCTAATTTTTGGTTTAAAACCCACCCATGTACGCATCCTTTGATACACAGATTTTTCTTAGATTGAAGAATTTCCTGAGGTCGAAGGAATTTCTTGATGTTCTTTCGATCAACAGAAATTTACTCAATTGACGGAATAAAACTGGGAAGTGCAGATTGCATAAAAATCCCTTCTAGGGTGAACAATTACTTAAAAAATAAACTCAGCATCAAATTTCAGTGGAGGTTACTGTTGTTCCCTGTAATTTCACCTTGATTGCATATCGCAAACAGCTGATGTTTGTGTAGCATTGCGTGTTTATGGGTAAAATTGGTTGGTCAGGTCGATTATAGACAACAGATATAGTAGGTTTACTTCCTTGTCTATTTTGAAATAAAATTGCTGTCAAATTATAGTAGGCTGGTAAATAGAGCTCTTTACCAATCGGTGTATAAAGGAAATTCTTTAGATTGGGCTCTTAGAAGAGACCATGTGTGCGCATTATTTCTTTGATCTAAGAAAAATTGCATATTGAAGGGGATGCAGCAATTGCTGTTAGAATTCTAACATCTGTTGATCTAATTTTTTGTTTAAACCCCACCCATGTACGAATCCTTTGATACACGGATTTTTCTTAGATTGAAGAATTTCCTGAGATTGAAGGAATTTCTTGATGTTCTTTCGATCAACAGAAATTTACTCAATTGACGGAATAAAACTGGGAAGTGCAGATTGCATAAAAATCCCTTCTAGGGTGAACAATTACTTAAAAAATAAACTCAGCATCAAATTTCAGTGGAGGTTACTGTTGTTCCCTGTAATTTCACCTTGATTGCATATCGCAAACAGCTGATGTTTGTGTAGCATTATGTGTTTATGGGTAAAATTGGTTGGTCAGGTCGATTATAGACAACAGATATAGTAGGTTTACTTCCTTGTCTATTTTGAAATAAAATTGCTGTCAAATTATAGTAGGCTGGTAAATAGAGCTCTTTACCAATCGGTGTATAAAGGAAATTCTTTAGATTGGGCTCTTAGAAGGGACCATGTGTGCGCATTATTTCTTTGATCTAAGAAAAATTGCATATTGAAGGGGATGCAGCAATTGCTGTTAGAATTCTAACAATACATAGCTCCACGAACTTGATAGCTCTATCGGACCATTTATAGAAATAGGCAGTGGGACTTATTTATATTATTAGAACCTATTTCTATTTCACCCATTTGATTGCAATGGCTTACAATAGGTCAAGGTATTTCCCCAGCTATAATTTGTTCTCTTTTCTTTATTTGAAGAAAGAGTAACTGGATGCCACTGTACACGGCCACTGGAGCTGAAATCATCTTATTCCTACTTGTCCTCAGTGGCAGAACAATTCAATTTTCAAATGCAGAGACAATAATTTCAACGTTTGAGGGAAAACTTGGACCAGGAAACTACAGTTATTTTAATCTTCATGAGAAAGGTACAATAACAATTGTTTTAGAGAGTCTGGTTGGTGATGCTGATATCTATGTTTCAAAAACTGCAGACAGGCCTTCTTTTGCAGACTATGATATACAATCTATCACTTGTGGAACAGACATTGTTACAATCCCAAAGTTGTTCCCAAGACCAGTGAACATTGCTCTGTTTGGGCATGTTCACTCTCTTATTACCAAGTACAAATTAACAGCCATCCTTGATTATGAAGGCAATTATGATCCAAGCGATCAACAGAGCTTTTCACAAGACCAAGAAAATGATTGGCAAGGTGAAGACGAGGACTCTCAATCATTGAAATCGCTTTTATGGACAATTATCGTTAGCATTTTGAAAATCATTCTTGAAGTGATTTTCTAATCATTTTTATATACAGTATCATCCAAGTTTTGCTATCACCACAGTCAAGATTGTAAAGTTAATTAATATCAGTTCAGGGAAGGAGATCTTGGAGATTCCATTAAACGTTACATTACCTTCTTGTCTTTTATATAAATCAATTTTTCACAAAATGTAATATTTTTCTTTATCTTTACAAAGTTCATTTTAAAACCTTATATGCAAGAAAGTCATCAAAAGCTATGCTAATGGTTACTTCAAAACCCTTTATTGCTGCTTGAATCAGTGCAAACTTTTCATATAGTGTCCTAAAGGAGGCTCCACGATCCCATTTTCCCAGTCGTATTTTGTGGGCAACCCTGGCAGTCACTTTCTATGCAGCCAACTATAATATTTTGCTTTCTCAGTTGATTTCATTCGATTGAGTGCAGTCAAAGTTGTGAACTATATTTTTTTGAAAAACAAATTGTTTTTCTGTTTGGAAACCTCAATCTTTTGTTTTACACAGCGGAATTTGAATATCCTTTCTGACGTCCGTGAGTCACCAAAAGTCCTTTGATTTGTTCGGAGCTGTCACGTGATCTTAGTGTGACCGCAATCTTTTTGTAAATGCTTAATGCGCATGCGTTTAGACATAAAATTCAAAACAACAATTTTTTTTAGATACCGGCGTTGTACACCGGGATAAAGCTTCCATCTGCCATCTGTAAAAGATTTAGTTATTTGTCTCATCCAAAGCGATACCAATAATTATCAGCATTAATTCAGCGTATGAGTTAGAAAAGCAAAACAAGTATAGATTAGCTACTTCAGCAACATGGAGATTATCGAGGAAATTCGCAAAAGACTTAGGCCCAACAATCAAGGCCTTCCTATTTTCTCGAAACTGATTTTTTATGGCCTAATTGGATTCTTCACAGAAGTTGTCTTCACTGCGGTCTGGCTGTTTATTGCTCCGAAATATGAAGTAGCTTGGACACTTCATGGCTACACATCTTTATGGTCATTTCCCATGTATGGCATTTCAATCTATATAATGGAGAATATGTTTTTACGATTACACGATAAGCCTTTGTTGATTCGCACCATTGCTTATGTTTGTTGGACATACACCTGGGAATTCACAACTGGTATGATCCTGAGACAGTTCAATGCCTGTCCATGGAATTACTCAGGATATACGACATACAATGTGAATGGTTTAATCACATTGGATTATGCTCCTTTATGGTCGCTTGCAACAGCTGCTTGTGAAAAAGTGGTCATCAAAAGTGCATTAAGTCTGCAATATGTCGAACAACATGTGAAGTCGCAATGATTTTAAATATATTAGAAATGATTGCATTTTAAATGAAAATTTTAATCATTCCAATGTTATAAGAGTTTGCAAAGTGATCTAATTTATATCTTTTTTGAAATTAGTAGAAATTATAGAGTGGTACAGGACTTTAAAAATTATTTTAAGTAATGCAAGCTTTGTTGAGTTGTTGAGTATTCTCATCTAATAGAGAAGAAAAGAGTCTATCAAAATCACAGTAAAATTTGAAAAGATCTAGAAAGGATTTTAAAACTGACCAATGCCATGGAAATGTTATTAAATTTGCTCTAACCATTTCCAGAATTTATCCAGACGTTTGGTTGCATGTCATATCCACATTGTTGGTTGTCTATTCCAATCTCGCAAGTATGATCTTCAGTGCACATAGCAAAGTCTCCAGTCTGGTCTTTATATGTGTTACAGGCTATTAGCTTTCATTTTTGCACTAAATTATTATTATTATTAAAAATTGAATTCTGAAATCTAGAATTAATTTTTGAAAAATTTTCCTGCAAGTTTATCACCCCCTCTTCTTTACAATAGCTCCCAGAAATATCAGTTTGATAGTATGACCAGCCATTCTCCGACAACCAATATTTGACAAAGAATTCAATTACTTTACATACTTTCAAGTATAGTTTGGTCTAATATGTTTGGCGTAAATGCAACAAATTCTGTAAATTATCATTTCTTGAAGTTTTTGTCCTGACTGTACGTATTTACTGGTGTATAATCTTAATCTTTATAGAAATAGTTTTAAAAAAGAAAATTTTTGTTATGTAATAATTAATTGTGTTTTCAGATGTAACAAGTGCAAGTCCCATCGTTGTCAAATAACATCACAGTTTAATTCTCAAATCTAAATTCAGGAAGAGTCATTCTTGTTGGAAATATCAACATGAAATGCTGGGCAATAATAACAGGAGCAGGGACTGGCATTGGCTCAGCATTAGCAAAAGAATTAGCGTCACATGATCTTCATATTCTTGCAATTGGTCGCAGAAAGGAACCATTAGAGTTGACAAAGACGCAATCCAAAAGACCTGAGAATATTCATCCACTTGCCGTAGACATCTCAAGTAAAGAGGGTCAACATCAAATTTTTGATGCCATTCCAGCTTCAGACTCTGTCAAATTCCTTGTCCAAAATGCAGCAATTGGAATCCCAGGGTGCCTTTCTTCTATTAATCAAGATGATTTTGAATATGCAATGAAAGTGAATGTTACAGCACCCCTTATGTTAACAAAAGGTTTCTTTGAAAGGCTAAAATTGTCAAAAGGGCGGATAATACACCTTGGGACAGGCGTGGCTTTTAAACCACAAGTTGGAACAACTACATATGGAGTGACAAAAATGGCATTTCATCGTCTATATCAACAGCTACAGGTAGAGCTTGAGGGATCAGGTGCTCAAATTGCCAACATACTACCAGGTGTTGTTGACACAGAGGGATTATGGGAGCACATAAAACTAGCTAAAGAACAAACATTGCCACACGTTGAATACTTTGATAAGGTACAGAAAGAGGGACAAATGCTTAGTGCTAAGCTGTCTGCAAAGTTCATCAAATTTGTGCTAATGGATACAACTTGTGATGAATTCTCAAAAGAATGGAACATTCATGACCAAAGTCATTGGCCAAGATGGAAAGAGTAGGGACTCACAAACTAGAAAAAATATTTTTGTGTGAAATTTGAGTTGCTGAAGCCATTTAAAGTTATAATTGTGTTGTAAACAACAACAGAAGAATATCAAAGAATATAAAAAGGCTTTGTATAATTATTATCTCCAATGAATATATATAGATCAATTTGATTACGGTGTAGAACATACTGAAAACCACAACAGGCACAACCCCATGTGTTTCAAGATAAAGTTGAGATTATCTCAAGTAGAAGATTTAAGACAGGCCCGTAAATAAATAGTCATATGTGTGATACTGCCTAATTTACTAATAATTATTTACAGAAGGCAGTTAATATTAATAACCGGTAAAATATATATTCTGTATATGTCCAGAAGGCCCAAGAGGCTCTGCGATTGTAATTTATATGATCTTGCCTTTGTTTGCCTTCCCATCATTCCTTTCCTTGTGATGTCATAAAGTTGGTGTGCATCTTCTTCTGTATTGTTGATGATTATATAAATTCATTACCAGCAAACATAAACTGTAAATCAAGCACTGAAAATCTTCAATGACGTAATGTACGATGGCATGAAGATATATGCTGTATAAAGAGACATTATAAGAATACAGATGAGGACTGTATTAAAGAAATTGCGCTCCCATGGCTCAAGCATGTACAGAGCAGAGTTCACTTTGTATTGGTACCATTTTAGGCCCATCCAGTCACTCAAACTCTTCTTTGTTTGCTTTCCTTGCTCTCGTGGCATCTCTTGTCTTGGAACAATATCTACTTCTTAAATGAAATTTTTCTTGCCTTCAATAGACCTTTTCTTGATCTGCGAATAAAGAATCTTCCAGATGAGATGAACTTTATAAACTTAGTGTAGCCACGCCTTCCACACTGGTACTTTGCCCTTTCTTGCCTAGTCATCAATATTGGTTCCATTTTGAAAAAGCCTCTCTTTCATGATTAGCCACAGGGAACCAAGAAGAAAATCGAATCTGTACACAAAAAGCAAGTGTTTTGTGCATCGTGCATCTCATTTTCAGCCATTGTGAAACAGCCCAAGAGCTTCAGAAAAGATGACTTGAGTTCTTTAAATCAGCACCATGAAGAAGATTCGAAGGTATATTTGTAGTTACCGTAGGTAGTAGTTGAGAGACAGTAGGTAGTAGAGTTGTCTATCATTTTTTGACAAAAAAACAAAACCACACAAAATCTCACTCAGTAGTTGAGAGACAGTCGATCTTTTATGGTCAACAGAACTTATATTGTAGGTTTACTTCCTTGCCCGGTCTGAAATATTAAAATTGCCGGATGCAAATGCAATCAATGATTGATGAACGCAGGGAATATAGTAGGTTTTACATTGAGTGGCATTGAGCTCAATTTGTTCATTCCAAGCTTAAAAAACTTGTATCTTGAGAATAACAGACTCAAACAGCATACATTTTGTCACTCCATAATGCTGTTGATCTAATTTTTTGTTTAAACCCCACCCATGTACGAATCCTTTGATACACGGATTTTTCTTAGATTGAAGAATTTCCTGAGATTGAAGGAATTTCTTGATGTTCTTTCGATCAACAGAAATTTACTCAATTGACGGAATAAAACTGGGAAGTGCAGATTGCATAAAAATCCCTTCTAGGGTGAACAATTACTTAAAAAATAAACTCAGCATCAAATTTCAGTGGAGGTTACTGTTGTTCCCTGTAATTTCACCTTGATTGCATATCGCAAACAGCTGATGTTTGTGTAGCATTATGTGTTTATGGGTAAAATTGGTTGGTCAGGTCGATTATAGACAACAGATATAGTAGGTTTACTTCCTTGTCTATTTTGAAATAAAATTGCTGTCAAATTATAGTAGGCTGGTAAATAGAGCTCTTTACCAATCGGTGTATAAAGGAAATTCTTTAGATTGGGCTCTTAGAAGGGACCATGTGTGCGCATTATTTCTTTGATCTAAGAAAAATTGCATATTGAAGGGGATGCAGCAATTGCTGTTAGAATTCTAACAATACATAGCTCCACGAACTTGATAGCTCTATCGGACCATTTATAGAAATAGGCAGTGGGACTTATTTATATTATTAGAACCTATTTCTATTTCACCCATTTGATTGCAATGGCTTACAATAGGTCAAGGTATTTCCCCAGCTATAATTTGTTCTCTTTTCTTTATTTGAAGAAAGAGTAACTGGATGCCACTGTACACGGCCACTGGAGCTGAAATCATCTTATTCCTACTTGTCCTCAGTGGCAGAACAATTCAATTTTCAAATGCAGAGACAATAATTTCAACGTTTGAGGGAAAACTTGGACCAGGAAACTACAGTTATTTTAATCTTCATGAGAAAGGTACAATAACAATTGTTTTAGAGAGTCTGGTTGGTGATGCTGATATCTATGTTTCAAAAACTGCAGACAGGCCTTCTTTTGCAGACTATGATATACAATCTATCACTTGTGGAACAGACATTGTTACAATCCCAAAGCTGTTCCCAAGACCAGTGAACATTGCTCTGTTTGGGCATGTTCACTCTCTTATTACCAAGTACAAATTAACAGCCATCCTTGATTATGAAGGCAATTATGATCCAAGCGATCAACAGAGCTTTTCACAAGACCAAGAAAATGATTGGCAAGGTGAAGACGAGGACTCTCAATCATTGAAATCGCTTTTATGGACAATTATCGTTGGCATTTTGAAAATCATTCTTGAAGTGATTTTCTAATCATTTTTATATACAGTATCATCCAAGTTTTGCTATCACCACAGTCAAGATTGTAAAGTTAATTAATATCAGTTCAGGGAAGGAGATCTTGGAGATTCCATTAAACGTTACATTACCTTCTTGTCTTTTATATAAATCAATTTTTCACAAAATGTAATATTTTTCTTTATCTTTACAAAGTTCATTTTAAAACCTTATATGCAAGAAAGTCATCAAAAGCTATGCTAATGGTTACTTCAAAACCCTTTATTGCTGCTTGAATCAGTGCAAACTTTTCATATAGTGTCCTAAAGGAGGCTCCACGATCCCATTTTCCCAGTCGTATTTTGTGGGCAACCCTGGCAGTCACTTTCTATGCAGCCAACTATAATATTTTGCTTTCTCAGTTGATTTCATTCGATTGAGTGCAGTCAAAGTTGTGAACTATATTTTTTTGAAAAACAAATTGTTTTTCTGTTTGGAAACCTCAATCTTTTGTTTTACACAGCGGAATTTGAATATCCTTTCTGACGTCCGTGAGTCACCAAAAGTCCTTTGATTTGTTCGGAGCTGTCACGTGATCTTAGCGTGACCGCATTCTTTTTGTAAATGCTTAATGCGCATGCGTTTAGACATAAAATTCAAAACAACAATTTTTTTTAGATACCGGCGTTGTACACCGGGATAAAGCTTCCATCTGCCATCTGTAAAAGATTTAGTTATTTGTCTCATCCAAAGCGATACCAATAATTATCAGCATTAATTCAGCGTATGAGTTAGAAAAGCAAAACAAGTATAGATTAGCTACTTCAGCAACATGGAGATTATCGAGGAAATTCGCAAAAGACTTAGGCCCAACAATCAAGGCCTTCCTATTTTCTCGAAACTGATTTTTTATGGCCTAATTGGATTCTTCACAGAAGTTGTCTTCACTGCGGTCTGGCTGTTTATTGCTCCGAAATATGAAGTAGCTTGGACACTTCATGGCTACACATCTTTATGGTCATTTCCCATGTATGGCATTTCAATCTATATAATGGAGAATATGTTTTTACGATTACACGATAAGCCTTTGTTGATTCGCACCATTGCTTATGTTTGTTGGACATACACCTGGGAATTCACAACTGGTATGATCCTGAGACAGTTCAATGCCTGTCCATGGAATTACTCAGGATATACGACATACAATGTGAATGGTTTAATCACATTGGATTATGCTCCTTTATGGTCGCTTGCAACAGCTGCTTGTGAAAAAGTGGTCATCAAAAGTGCATTAAGTCTGCAATATGTCGAACAACATGTGAAGTCGCAATGATTTTAAATATATTAGAAATGATTGCATTTTAAATGAAAATTTTAATCATTCCAATGTTATAAGAGTTTGCAAAGTGATCTAATTTATATCTTTTTTGAAATTAGTAGAAATTATAGAGTGGTACAGGACTTTAAAAATTATTTTAAGTAATGCAAGCTTTGTTGAGTTGTTGAGTATTCTCATCTAATAGAGAAGAAAAGAGTCTATCAAAATCACAGTAAAATTTGAAAAGATCTAGAAAGGATTTTAAAACTGACCAATGCCATGGAAATGTTATTAAATTTGCTCTAACCATTTCCAGAATTTATCCAGACGTTTGGTTGCATGTCATATCCACATTGTTGGTTGTCTATTCCAATCTCGCAAGTATGATCTTCAGTGCACATAGCAAAGTCTCCAGTCTGGTGTTTATATGTGTTACAGGCTATTTCATTTTTGCACTAAATTATTATTATTAAAAATTGAATTCTGAAATCTAAAATTAATTTTTGAAAAATTTTTCTGCAAGTTTATCACCCCCTCTTCTTTACAATAGCTCCCAGAAATATCAGTTTGATAGTATGACCAGCCATTCTCCGACAACCAATATTTTACAAAGAATTCAATTACTTTACATACTTTCAAGTATAGTTTGGTCTAATATGTTTGGCGTAAANGAAGAAACAAAAGATATATCTGTGGCTCGCAGTAGCTTCGGCAGCAATTATAAAAACTCCCAGTAATTTTACATTTTCATTTCGCAGATTGTCTTCAGAATGTATCGATATCATTGCCAATCGTAAGCATCCATGATGTGAAGAAATTTCCGAAACAATATTTGGATAAGGAGAAACTAATGATGTTAAGAGATGGTATCGAAGTCATATGTAACAATTTAACCACTGTCAAGGTAAGATGGCATATTGTACGTTGAATCTAGACTTATTACATGAGTCCTTGTTTTCGCTCCATTCCCCCCTAATAAATAACAATTCAATTCAATGGAGCAAAACTTTGACTCATATCATCAGTCTATGTTGAATCTATCACAAGTAAGCAAGAGCGAAGTTTGTTAGGTTAAAAGAGTCAGGTCTGCGATATGACGAAGCGATTTACTGTTTTCAAGAATGAATTTCACACCTCTGAAATGCACTCAATCGAATCGAAATAAACAAAGAGAGAGAGAGCGAGCAAAGAAGTATGGTCGGCTTCGCTGAACGTGTGAAATCTTGTCTTCAGAGCCTTAAATCGCTTTGTGATATCGGAGCCGGGATTCTTTTGGGCTAGTCTGCACTTTAGCGGACTAGCTTTCAATATCGGCAAGCAATGTGTCATGGGGTAAGGGTCAGGGTTAGGTTTTGGAAAAGTGGTTTTTAGGGTAAGTTAGGGTTAGTTAGGTTTAGTTAGGGTAAGTTGGGGTAGTTAGGGTAAGGTAGGGGCTAGTTAGGGTTAGTAGGGTATTTGGTAAAATACGTTCCCGAGAGATATGACATAAAGCTGGTCTGCTAAAGTGCAGTCGTCCCTTCTTTTGTTTCACAAAATTGGCCGTTGCTTCATAAGTACAGATGACATTCACTGCCTTGAAGTCTGTCTGGCAGGACGTAAACATTTTATCCACATGGTAATTGTTAGTGACGGCAGTCAGATAAATTAAGAGAGAGAAGAGAAGCAAAATCAAGAAAATCATGCCACAACCTCGCTAACCTTTCGGATTTATCTATCGTGCTTACTTTGAACTTTCATATTTTTAAACTGAGAAAACGAACGGTTCTTTTAAGCTGTTTGATATTCTTAACTGTTGCCGCTCTTTCCTTTACAGTTCTGCATTGGTGGTTCAGATAACTATGACGTCGATCAATTATTACCTTTGTTAGAAGAGCGTTGTAAAATCGAGGTAATTTTTCAAATGATTGTACATGCATTGGTTGTTTTGTTCAAAGTATTTATTACGATAGACCATTCCGCAATCGAATGCGAAGGCGCTGTTCGCGTTGCATCTCGGGATCGCATGGGGGTTTCGAATTCAGATTCGATTTCGAGTTTGAAACCACCACTGCGATTGCCAGATGCAACGCGAACAGCGCCTTCGCATTCGACTGCGGAATGGTCTTTTGGAATAAAAACATTGTATTATTTTTGTTTTAGTGAAGATTTTTTTATATTCAATTAAGAATTTACAATACAAGATACTAGTAACACTACTTACAAACTTCTTTACGATACTACAAGGACGATGCCATAGAGAGCAAAAGGCTATGGCTACTCCATGGCCAATACATAGAAATCTAATAGTTTGTTTCATATTAGATTTCACATGAAAACATCTGCGAATGAAAACAATTTAAGTAATGTTGCATGAGCAACTTTGCGTTATCGCAAATCTTCAAATTTAGTGAAAATGTTATTATAGCAGAGAGAAGAAGTTCTGCATTCGGTGGGAGATACATATGCATTCAACGAAATTCAAATAGTTATCGAAGTGCATAAAATGACAGAAGTTTCCAAAGCTTGAAAGACAAGCAAAGGCTTATCCAGCACTGTTACGATACGATAAGAGCATCATCGTATGAGGACAGATGCTATGCTAGACATTTGGAGCTCCCGGACTGCACATACGCTAACTATTTAATTTATCTTCATAGCCTTCTATTTACTGTGCACAGCCAAGACAAAGTTTCTTTCTTTCTACTTTTAGAATATAAACAGAGCATTTGCATACACTTACGCAGCATCTCTGAAGATTCCTTCCTCTTGTCATGCAATACTAGAGGACCGAACAGCACAAAATTTCTATCAATTTTCAGGTATGTGTGAGCGCCCGTAGAACCCCTCGTTAATTAATTTTGCTTTATTGTTATATATTTTTTATGTAAATTAGGTAGAACCCCCGTGAGAGAGATCGAAGGAGTAGTTGTGACGAGGAGCGAGTTGGAAGAGGGTGGAAAAGAGATTAGATAGACTAGAGAAAAACAGTAATTCGTTATCTGTAGGAGGGGAACAAACATTTAGTTGCTGTGATCGTTTCGTTTGACGTATAATTCCGAGTTGGAAGAATTTGTAGTTTGTTTGTGTGCCAATTCTAGTTCTAGTGCGAACATACGAAGCTTCCGGAGCAAAAGGGTTAACACGAGCAGGCGTTTAACCAGGCTAACATATGTAAGGAAAGCTCGGTTCGTGATTATTCAGTTCTTGACGTTGTTTTCAAAATCTTCTTGTAGAATGGATCAACTACCAGATGTTTTCTTTAACCACAGCAGGAAAATCGTTTTGGAAAACATTGTTGAATTTGCTCTGGCAAATTCAGATGAAATTCCAGCAAAGAATTATATTGCTAAACGAAATTGTCAAACGGTTTTCTTGACGAAAGGACTTATCAACTTCTTTATTTTCTAGGTGAAGTGCAAAGATTGAAACTGGACCAAACACACCATCTAGCAACTATTGGTTTGTTTCTAAGAATGTGCTTTTCTGTTCTCTTAAATGTTCATTTAATGTTGTTTTATTATAGTCACAAAACATTTTTGAATCGCACTTATTCGTATTTTTCAAGAGGGTTTGTTTAACCATATTTCTGTCCTCATAAGTTCGAGAACTGTTTAATCTTGGCATTTTGGTCGTAGACAGAGTCTTTGTTTATTCTTTTCATTTTCACGGTGCTATCACAGTTTCACACTGAGACTGTTTTCTTGTGGTTTTATTTTTCAAAGCAATTCTCGAATTATTCTCGTCACAGAGCAAAGATGTTGTCCTCGATATCCAAGGAGTGTTATCGTGCCTTCATGTGTACGCGATAAAGAAGAACTACGCAAATTAGCTGATTATCATTGGTAAGGCCATTCATCTATACATCTATTTTAAAATTTCACAACACTTCATGCTGCCCATACAGATATTTCTACCATTTGGAATCCCTACTTTCACCCAAGCATTTTAGATGTCACTTTATTGTGTTTTCGTGTCGTATTAAAGCTAATTTTAAACTAATTAGAAATACTTTTGGGAAAAAAAAAAGTTAATTGAATTTCAAGCACGTTCTTGACAAATGCCCAGCCCATTGAGTAAAATCTTGTGTAGTAGTCCCCAGTTGCATT
>REGM01000052.1:123221-134148 GCA_004194415.1 Aurelia aurita | reverse complement strand
AAGAAAAAGCACCTATTGTTACTGTACTTGAATTTTTATTTGTTTCTTTTCTGCAATAAGAGGCCAATCTGACGCACGATGTGAAACAGATGAGAGGCTGATCAATGAATTGGGAAACCTCACTTCCAATCGAGATGCTAAGGTTTGGATTTTCACAGAACGGTAAGTTTTGATTCGATAGTTAAAGCTCTCTCGTCAGAATTCGCAAATTTAAGCTGGTTTCTCTTCATTTACTGAATATTTAGACGTACTATTTGTATTTTGAATTGTACAAATGACTTGACCAAGATGGATGGCAACAATAGCCACGCTTGCGTATGTTCTTATTTGGACCATTTTTAATGCAAAATTATAACTCTTTGGCAAGACCCCATTTTTAGGCTCTTTCTTTTGTTTTTGAAGTCTTTCATTAGATGTTGCAGTTTTTGTTAATATCATTAGTTTTAGATCTTTTAGAAAGCTGTGGGTTATTTTGTTTATTTTGTATTGATCAAACTACTTTTTCCCTTCATATTCAGGTCCAAGATACCAGTGCAATCAGCGAACAATGAAAAGAGTGGCTTGACAGTTGCAGAGGGAGAAGGTAATATATTTTACTGTGTAATTTGTTTTGACAAGAATGGTGATTTCTTTGGTAGGTCTATACGAATAGACTGCATTACCTATGTGGAATTTGTTCAACTTTGCTGAAAGTTTGTTCATGCCTTCGTTGAAATATCCGACAAATAACATTGATTTTATCGACATTTACCAGCGCATTGATAATTTGCCAGCCTTCAGTCTTTACTGACGTCAACTCCAACTAAGATATATCTGATTTTAGCTGGAATTATAAGCATATAAAAGTGGCTCAAGCCACCTGTGGTCAAATTCTAGCCTATCAGATATCGGTATTTCCTGTTGACCTCGATCTGTTACCCAAATATGGCTCGTCGCAAGTCAAGGTCTATTGTCTTTGCATGGCTATTTTTATCAAAGGCTGCTTAGATTCCCTTTAATCTACAAAAGTTTGTTTTTCATCAACATCTGCCGATTTGGTGCCTAAGTTCATTACGTTCGATTTTGTTGGAAAAACGTTGGATAACAGTTCTTGTTCAGCAAAGCTACTCGTTCGAATGCTTTTCAACGTTCTTTCTGCAAATACGTGAAGCTTATCTGTTGCAAATTCTCGAATTCTTCTCTCGTGCTTTGCTTGCAAAGGTATTTAATATTTGTGTTCGTCTTATGACTTCAATGTCTGAAACTCTTATATTTTTTAGCGTATTACTATCCACATTGCTCATTCGTAAATGATGATACCTTACCTGACGCTCAAACAGTCCAACAAAGTGGCCTAAAATTGATGAATGCTTTCTCTTCGAAAACGTAAGCCGTTTTGTCACTTTTATTTTGCCATAATAGATTCTAACTTTCTATCTTTGTTTAATGTTTTAATCTTAACAAATGATGTACTTAGTTCATAAATTGATTTATATGATTTCAGAGCTTCTATTTGAACGCACCCTGAATTTTTGCTAATTAATGTAACCGAAAGGCACTAAAAAATTTTCGTTGACACTACAACAAACACAGTTTATAGTAGGGTAGTTAATCACGAGCTGCATCAAATAACTATATCAAATATGTGAGAAGTCATTAAATATTTTGAACGCACTATGGATTCTATAAAGTGCGGCATTGCGACAAAGTTGGATTAATCCAACTTTGCTGCGCGCGTGCGCCACATCAGAAAATCGCTTGTGAACTGTGAATTCGGCTTTAGTCTTTTTTTGTAGTGTGAGGTTCATTTTGTCGTAAAATCTCGTAAAATAATAGTAGTAAAGTTGTGATGTTGGGTGTGGAGACAACTCGATAACGTTATGTTTTTTTGCCTCCACCTGAACAGTAATTAAATTTGAGTTTTGTCTTTTTGTGTATTTTAAGTTTTATTGATATGAAAAAGAAAATTTTTTGAAATTCTCGAAAATTTTCAATTATTGTTTTTTATTTTGCCTGCATGTGAATAATGAAATATGCATGGATTGTTGATAAGAAAGTATATTTGTAAGGAGGTACAATTAGATGCTAAAATTTCAGTTTTGGTAGTTTTACAAAGCTACTAAATCAAGCAGTCAACAAATCAACCAGCCAATGAGCGATTTAAAACTTGCAAAAGACAAAAGCTTAATATAATTTTGTTTCTCCAGAGATGATAGCAAATATCTGTCACAATTAGAAGATTCTGGATGGCTAGAACAAGTTCGAAAATTGTTGGAAATTTCCAGTGCAATTGCTTCTTTAATTGAAAACGACAAATCGACTGTTCTGGTTGCATATGATACTGGAGTTGACAGAACTTCTCAAGTAAGTTTAATTCTTCAAGCTTTGCCTCAAGATATCCAAGATTTCGTGATCTCCTTTGGTCTTATGTTCATCCTCTCAAACTAGGACTCATTATTTTTCATGGACAAAAATTGGACTAATTTTTCGATCTGTTTTGGTTGTCCGTCGCATTATTCACTGTGCAGTATTTAAACGAATAAAAGTGGAATATTTCCACTCTATGGCTGAAAGAAACATTAATCTTTGTACTTGCAGTTTGTTTTCCCATCTTCCAGCACTGGAAACATGACTTTTGAACCGTTTTGTCATCGGGTTTTTATTTAGACCTTCCGCCATTGCTATCAAAATAAATGTGTCATAGTAGCAAATTTAGTCCGATTGCAGTGTATGTTTGATTATGAGTCATAGTTCTAGAGTCCGGCAGGTTTATCAACAGCGATAACTACAATGTTGTGATCAGTCTAGTTTGTAACCAGACAAGGTTTTCTTTCTTGAATCTCGTAAATTTGTTCAAAGTTTGTTCGAGCTTATTCTTTTTTCCGCAGGTTGTTAGTCTTGTCCAGTTACTTCTTGATCGTTTCTACCGTACAAGTGACGGATTTCAGGTTTGTGAATTCAATTTTCACAAAGCATGTGTCTCCAAAATTTATTGCTTGGTTGGTTGGAGGTAATCAAGGGACTGTGTTGAGACCTTGAACCATGCCTTCGCTGGTGTTATTTGGGAATTTGTTCTAATTGCTATAATATCAAACTTTATTCTTTTTATTTATATTTCATTTTTACTTTGTAATCTCATCTTCGTGGTTCCCTACTAACGAACTGATGAATTAATGAAAACACAAGCTTTGCCAAAAGATTTCGAATGATTTGGGAAGCAAAAGTAATCTGACACATGTTGTCATTAGCGTTTTTAGAGGTCATGAGTTTCAGAGTTTCATTGGGGTAGAAATTTCATAAGAGTAAGGATGCAAGAGTGCTCTAACATATGTTTTCAACCTCACCCCCTTCCCTAGATGGACTCAAAGCTAACTAGGTTTTTTCCTTAAATTTTAGGTCCTGATTCAGAAAGAATGGTTATCAATACGTCATCCGTTTGTTTCACGAAACCTCACTGCAAATGCAATTGATGATGAGCTTAGTCCCATATTCCTCCAATTTTTGGATTGTGTTTGGCAGGTTTGTGGATATTTTTGTCTCCTGTCTTCATTTTACTTCCTTAATTACTTTATGAATCCATTTGTGTTATGATGCATTGTGATACATATATGCATGGAAAAGAACCACAACAACAACAAATACAAACTTTTAGTTGAAAATGACTAGACTGATTACTTGAGTCCCTTGTACCCCTGTCGTAAATATATGCAGAGAAACAAGGGACTCGGGTAATAAATCTCAAAGATGTGCCCTTCTCAAAGTGATCAAAATTACATCTTGTTGGCTAAGCTTCTTGCACAATGTTACGTTTATAGATGAGAAGTTTTAGGTCTGTTGAGAGCAATGTAATAATGTTTTCAGTTCATATAATTTATCTTGGAAAGCAGTGCTAATCTCGTCATATTACAGTATGGAAATCTAGTAATAAAACACATCGAAATGTTAAGTCTCATGTTTTCTCCATGCCCTCTTTATTATTTTGCAACTCTTTTCGTCGTCTCTATCGTTATGTTGATAACCCATCTTATAAAAATCCCTCCTAAAAAGCCTAAGTTAAATTGCAGCTAGACGTAGATTGAAGTATGTATAATTGATGCATAATTGAAGTATGAATGTACAAACAATCTTTTTCTATGGGTGTAATTCTCAATAAAAACAAACGATCAGATAAAGTAATGACCAAGGGATAACAGGCTAGGCTTTGGCTCTAAACTTCGTGAAATATTATACTCTGTTCAAGTACGATTTAAGGTACTTTATTTCTTTTTTTTTGATTGAACTACGACATTTGGTTAGAAATTTGTGTAAATAAACGATCTCTTTCATCTCTTAGCTTTTCCAGCAATGCCCTACACTTTTCCAGTTCAATGAACATCTTTTAGAGGTGAGCTTGTCGTAATAGGTTTTATTTTTTATAGTATTCTAAACTGCATTTTTATTAACGAATTTCCCCTCATTGTGGCCAAGATAGTCACAGAAAATTTCTGTCGAAAATGATCTTACTTTGATAAAATACGGAAAGCAGTCCCCCAGCTTGGCCCAAGAAAGAAGCAAACTATATGACAAGAATGATCACGTTTGTGTAATTTTAGCAACACAGAAATGAGCTAACTATGAAGACAGAAATGTAAAATGTTTTATTTTCGATGGCAAATTGGCATTTTAGACATTTTAGAGATCAGGATTAAATCCGATTTGAAATTTTGTAACGATCATTTAATAAGCCCCAGTCTCATTTTGTACAATGGGGGAGCTAACATTGACCGGAGAAAAGGCGCTTGTTTGGAACAATATTCTTCACTAAATGCATAAAATATATATATTCCATTACTTTCGAATTTAATATCACATGATGTCTTTGCCCCTTTTATTTTCAGACCTTGGCGAACCATGCATATTCAGGAAGATTTGGCACATTCCTCGATTTAGAAGTAAGTTACATTTCACAGTTTTTTGAAGTGGAAAAGAATTTGAAAATCCGTTCTTAATTTTAAAACCACGTAGCTGAATTTTTGATACAGAACTTGCCATGGCAATATCTTAAGAGTGGTTTGACGAAGAAGGAACCAGAAATGAACTTGTTGCCTACATGAAATTAATCAGTGATGTAACTTCCATGAAAGGTGTTTAAAGTTGAATAGCCAAACAAGTAAACCAGTCTCGTGATGGTATTGGAAGACTTTTAGCGTTTACTTGCACGCTTTGCTTTGCCCTTTGAGTGCACTGATGATCTTGCATTGTATTTCTCAGTAAACAATCGTTATTTGAGGTTTTCTTAAATTAATGGCTTGTTATATTATTGTCAACATGCTACGAAAATATATAAGATATCAATGCGTGAAGCCCTTGTATTCGAATTGTTCCATTTTGTTTCATTGTTCCATTGTTTCATTGTTCCATTGTTTCATTGTTCCATTGTTTCATTGTTCCATTTAGAGGTTGTACAAATTTTTCATCTTTTTTTAGAGCAGTAGGCTCAGCCCAAATGAGCCAGTCTCGATTTGGACGTGGTTAAATATTGTCAGCCTCGCTCGAGATGATTTTTCAAACAGCAATTACGACGACAGCGAAAACATAGGGTAATTTTCTTGTCTTCTGTAATCAGTTGTGTTTTCTCTCTATCTTGTTGCATTTGAAGTTCTTTTAACACTTCATTCCATTTATCTATTCCTTTCCCCGCCTCATACCATGTTTGGGAATCTCTCTCTATTAATCTTCGAGAAAATTTATGGACTTGTAAAAAACTTCTTTTGGCAACTATGCTTTGATAAAATTGTATTTGTTTCTTTGAGTAATGCAACCTTACTTCCTTGAATGATTGTTTATGCCTTTTTATCTTCTTCTATCAACTGTTTAAAGCTCAAATCACCTTTTTCTAAATAGTTCAAACTGTTTACGATTTGATTGCTTGTACGAGATCTAAACAGGAACAAAAATATCTAAACTTGTTTGTTAGGCCTAAGTCGGATTTTTATCAATAGATCGTATTGTAATTCTCAAAAATCCTTTGTTTCCTTTAGCCTCGACAGTAATCTGAAAATCTGAAAATTTGGGTACTTTTGTAGCTATCTATGTATGTTTTTTTACTTTTAGTCCAATATATCCCGTTATTTCTGCTCCTTGGCTGCAAATTTGGACGTGGCATTATCGATATAAGACTGAGGTAAGGGATCGATTCTTAGCCTTGGATCTTCATCGAAGAGAAACCCTATGTCTTTGGGTATCTTTGTTTTGTGTTGGTTTCCTAAATACCTTCATTTGATTGATGTTAAATAATGTGCAACTTCTTTAAGGATACTTTCTGAATGCTAAAACTGAGATTTGATGAGCATCTAAAGGCGAAGGGGGAGAGGCCTGTCGTTAATTTTTAAGTAAACAGTCTGTTTGCCCAGTTTCGTTTTTAAATTTTTAGAATTTTCAGTTATTTGTTCATGTCTACTTGTAGGAAAATCTAGTACTAGCAGATGGTGTTGCGTGCATGCAGCTGGAAAAACTACAAAGAGATTACAAGGTATGAGGGAGCTTTTATTGAAATAGATTAAAAGTTATATTGTGCCCTCAAGTCACATCTAATCCTACAGGAAATTAAATCTATTGCGAAAAGTTGCAACTAAGACATGCAAAAAATAGTTTTAGAGGAAACTTAGTACTAGGAAANTAATTTTTAAGTAAACAGTCTGTTTGCCCAGTTTCGTTTTTAAATTTTTAGAATTTTCAGTTATTTGTTCATGTCTACTTGTAGGAAAATCTAGTACTTGCAGATGGTGTTGCGTGCATGCAGCTGGAAAAACTACAAAGAGATTACAAGGTATGAGGGAGCTTTTATTGAAATAGATTAAAAGTTACATTGTGCCCTCAAGTCACGCCTAATCCTACAGGAAATTAAATCTATTGCGAAAAGTTGCAACTAAGCCATTGAACAAAATAGTTTTAGAGGAAACCGTCTGGAAACTTAGTACTAGAAAACAGTTATTCTGCAGATTGAAAGGGGTCTCGTAGTTTTCAAAATTAATGCTTGTGATTCCTTGAAATTCGACGGCTATGTCTGTTCATGTACGACAGCTATTTTTGTACTTCTCAAATAACCCGAGGACTTACAAACAGAGACTAACTAGATCGTCTATCTTTCTTAGTGTCTTATCCAAACTGGAACTTATGGCAACAGAGAAGGCTGTTTAGGTCTTTTGGTAAAAGCCTCTCAAGTTTTTTATTTCTTATAGGAGAAAATGGATGAATATCGTTCATTGCTTGAACGCTTATCAGACATCGATGCATCATATGCAAGTCAATATACATTTCACACGAGAACTGGCAGTAGTATGATGTACTTATGCTTCTTTTAACTTCTGTCCGAGTTTTACTCGTTTCGTTAGAAAATTTGAATATAAATTAATTCCTACTAGCCTTCTGTGAATTTTGATTTTTGCATATGCAGCAATGGCTGCTAAACGCTATTTTGAGTCGCCTCTTGTTTGTCCCAGAAACTTAAAATAGAGCTTTTAGCTCAACCTCGTTCCCATGACCCAAAAGGAGGCTGCTGAATCCAGCATTGGATCAGTATTGACGTAGGAAACTGGCCCTCGGAACCAGGTTGCTTTTAGCTATTTCTATACCTCTTATAGAAATCTGAAGAATATTGGAATGTGCACAACAGTGATAGAAGCCTAACACCACTCAATCGAACTTTTTGTATAGATATGCATAAAAGATATCACTCGATCGAGATTCTTTTGTGGAATAGCTAAAAGGTCTATTGCCTTAAAAAGCGCAACCATGATTAAACATACCGACTGTTTTTTCGCGAGACACTACACTACTGTTCTGTTCACGCCCGGGAGCTACCTAGATCCCTTTGAGAAACGTGCGAAGAAAGTCGCGCTCAGTTGTATAGTATCCGAACCCTTGATGTCACGAAATTCGAACCATACTCTTTAGTAATTTCTATTTACTGCATACGAAATAAAGCATGGAAAGTATGACTACCGTAAGAACTCTGAGACTAATTTTGGGGGGCTCAAACGAGAGAGGGCTTATTAAAGAGGAGAGGGGGCTTATTCACAAAGTCAAATGAGAAGGCTGTAAATGATAGCTTCTTATGTCTTTTACCTCGTATTTTGCAGAATCAACATACAATTTTGTGAGTAACATACGCACATTCAACGCAGTTTTAATCCAAAACCGTATCAAAATTACATTTAAACTTCATTTAGCAAATTAAATGGAAAATGCTTGATAACCTTTCGCATTTGATACAAGTGGAAGGACGCTTATTAAATTTTGGCTTAGAAAACGGGGCTAAATAAGCTTTTCCTGTAATTGCGTGATACGAATTCATACCTGCTTATTGATGCGAAATTTAATTCCAGGTATCATCGATCAGAATCGTGTGCAACAAATTATTCCTATCACCTTGACACCAACGACGAATCAAAACCGAAAAATCTATTGGCATCTTTGTTTGTGAAGAAAGCGAAGTCGTTAGATAACCTATTGAAAACTCAAGAAAAAGTTGGAAAAAGCACGTTCTACAACGATAGCGAAGAAGGTATGTTTGTTTTATTCTATTTTTCGAAAATCCCACCAATTTTCATCCATTATTTTGGAATCAACGATGGTTGCAATTTTGTTTTGCAAAATTTTCTGTCTATTCTTTTTGAAACAGAGAACGCTGTATGTGTGAAAATAGTTAAATATCACAACTTCACGGTAGAGTTATAGCAAAGCGTCTGAAGGTTCTTTTAAGCTATTCAATCAAAATAATAAAGAGCCATTTACGCCAACTGTTTTAAGATTTGGACCTGAGAAAGAACGTGATTCTTGAAAATTCTTTCATTCGTATTATGTTGTTACGAGATTAAATTCGTTCAGTTACATTGGAAAAGTTTCACAAATGACAAAAAAGGATTGTATACAATCTTCTGTGCTGCACATTTCGAAATTTGGTGACTTCAAAAATTTCTTATTAAACTTGGCCTTTTGCTTAAAAAAAATGCTTTGCTGAATGAACGTGTATTGTTCTTAGACCGTAGAGAACCCCACAAAGGAAGCTATTTCGCAAGATGCGTTTCATTTTGTCAATATTTGCAAGAGGTTGATGATAAAACACTATAAAGATAATAGGAAATGCTCCTCATCTCTTTCGTTAAATGGGGTCGTCTAGACTTTCTTCTTTGTTAATGGTGTGTGTGTGTGTATACTTATTTTAAATCGATCAAAAAATTTCTAGCTTTCTATATACATGTACAAGAAAACTAATCTACATCGATTAATAAAAAATAAAGGAAATTAATTACAAATAATACACGATTCTTGGTATATACTGACGATATTTACAGAAGGACAATAGATTCATTTGTTGTATTTACAGACGTTACATTTACAGTTTGGACCATCCCATTCTTTGATCATTCGTTTAAAAATATTCAGATTTTCTGCAGTTTTGATTTGTTTTGGTAATCCATTCAAAATTCGAGGCCCTAGAGACCTAAGACTATTAGAGCCAAAAGACACTTGGTTAGGCCTGTAATGCTGCAAATCGAAAGCTTGTCGTAACGAGTAGTTTGATGATTTTAATTTGAAAATGTTCTGCATGAATGAAGGATTTAGGCTTTTAAGCGTTTTAAAAATTTCCACACATAGGACCTTCAAGCGAGAAACGTGCATTGTGCATCTATTCGACTTAGAAAGTAACTCACTATATGAAGTAGGATGATCTTTATATAAGAATCTCAAAGCGCGTTCTTGTATTTTTTCAATTCTCTGTAAAGAAGCAGCTGATGAAAAACACCAAACCAAGGGACAGTAATTAAAATTTGAGTATACAAAACTTTGAACAAGAATTTCCCTCTCTTTGAATCCGATGAACGACCCGAGTCGCTTTAAAACATTTAGCTGTATTGCGGCTTTTCTGCAAAGTTCAGAAATGTGTGGCTCAAAATTTAATTTATAGTCAAGCTGAACACCTAGTAGTTTCACTGTTTCTTCGGATTTAATTGTTTTGTCCTGAATATTCACATTTATTCCACAAGTGTTTGTCCTGTTTTTCTTTATAATAAGACCATGGAATTTGTCGGGATTTGCAATCATTTGGCTTTCTTTCAACCAAGTCAGTACACGTTCTTGCGTTTTGTGGATTCCAGTAGCCCGTGCACCAGACCCAATTTAACAAGAAATACGTAAAGCAGTGTTATGACGAAGTGAAAAACAACTTCTATGCAACTATAAATATTTAGAAATTGAATTTATTCATAAATTTAGCAATATTCCATGCAAGATTGATTTTAAGTGAACCTCTTTAAAGTCACTTATTGTGTAATATCCTTTAGTAAATTGCATGGCGACAATATCGACCTCTGCAGCCTTTTCTTCCTCTTCCTCCATATCCTCCGCAGCGACCGCCTTTGCAACCTCCGTATCCTCCGTAGCCTTTGCGACCCCTTCTTCCCCATGATCCATAGCCCTTGCGGCCTCTTCCCCACGATCCTTTGCCTCCATATCCTCCGCAGCGACCACCTTTGCAACCTCGGTTGCCATATCCTCTTCCCCATGATCCTTTGCCTCCATAGCCACCATATCTGCGACCATATCCCTTTCCACGACGCCCTAATCCGCCGTATCCACCATAGCCCTTTCCACCGCGACCGTATCTTCTAACATATGGACCACGTCCTGGATCTTCAAGCTCGGTGTCTGAAAGAGAAATGTATCGTGTCAAAAAGGGCAAGAAATTAATAACTTTTTGTTAGGCATTACATGCGAGAAATCATTCAGTTTAATCTGTCAAGTTCCAGTTCAATCTCTCCAAAATTCTGTTCATAACGGTACGGAGAACCTTGGAAAATCGCATTCAGCCGAATCCTTGGCCTATTTTTACATTGTTCATAGCAAATCAAAATTGGCCTTTCCTATGCAATGAATTTTCAACAAAACGAATTTGCGAAGTAAATTT
>REGM01000052.1:99424-121301 GCA_004194415.1 Aurelia aurita | reverse complement strand
CCCCCCCCCCCCCCACTTTTTCAAGCCGCCATTATCCGCAACTGGTCAGGCCGAACATTTGGCAATAGCATTATTGCACAAGAATAATTGATATACTGTGTCAGGTCTCAATAGAATAATAATAATAATGATCACTTTTATTTGTGTTGTATTTGCAGTGTGACCAACCTAAAGGAGTCTTCAAATGCATGACAATAATGCGAGTACGAGAGCACAAACACCAGGACAAATATCCTAACTTGTTTTTGATAGAAACTGTCGATCGAACTTATTCGATTGAAGCACCAAATGTCACTGCTTTAAAAGTATGGCTCGGCTGTTTCGAATCTGTTGTTAGTTAATAATGCACGAAATATTGACTTATATTATGTTAGAAGTCGGTAGACGGTAAAATCTGAATGTAAAAACAGTGATCATCAAACATGAGGTATCTGGGAGAAAAACCGACCCAGATTAACTGGTCCAAGGCCATTTGAAGACTGGCAATTGAATCCCGAATAAAGAATCAAAAGGGTTATAAAAAACTTCCCGGTATAATAATTTTTCAACTTTGGTTCCGTTCGGAGTTCGTAATACCGGTCTATAACTGACAGCACCATATGGTAGATGTTTATATGTGGATTAGCTTTTCAGCTGAAAGCCAGCCTGATATTTGCAACAAAGGAACGGAATAAACATCAAACGGGCTGCCCGCAACTATTCCTACAACAATATTCTGCAACTTTTGTACGGGATTATTCGCTTGTGGAATTTCAGGTTTTCTGATCGGTCGCTAAATTTTCTCTACTAATTTTCCGTTAGGAAAATGGAATTTCCTTTTTCGAATCATCAAAGCCTAGGCCATATGCTTACTTTGATATCTTTAGAACAGATCAATTATCAATCTCATCAACATGCTTTTTATCCCTTTTAATTTTATAAGGGTTAACGTTTTCATAGACTTGTGCTTTACAAATGCAGCCCTGCAATAGATTTTTTTAGAGTCGCTCATATTTCCATTGTCCCTTTGTCATCTTGCACAGTCCCTTTGTCATCTTGCACAGTCCCTTCCACGCGGCATTAAAAACAGCATATTTTTGCCTTGTATGAACTGGCAAGGTCTTTTAAAAGTCTTGAGTTGCGTTGCAGTGTAATTAAGGAAAGCAGTTTCTCGGAAGACCAGCATCTAGTGAAGCCCTTGATTTTGCGAGGTTGGGTTCTTACAAAATTAATTCGAGATCCTTACTTTTTCTTGTGATGTCAAACTTATGCAACAGATTAAAACGCATCTAAAGAGCTAGACTCTGGAGCACGACTCCCTGGGAGAACAGCAATGATTATATTTTATAGGGCTGTTGGTTTTTAGCCTTAAGATTTTTATGATTGTAAGTAGTTGTTATATATTTTGATTTGCTGAAGGGTTAAAGGGAATCTAACCATATATAAGCCTTTGGTATAAATAGCCGTGCAAAGACAATGGACCTTGACACGCGTCAAACCATATTTGGGTAACTGATCTATGTCAACAGGAAATACTCAGATTTGATAGGCCAGAGTTTGACCGCTTGTGACTTGAGCCCCTTTTATATGCTTAGATTCCCTTTAATTTGTGTATAAAGAATATTAAAAAAAGAAGTCTGTATGGACTTAACATGTATGCGGATAACTGTCAGCTAGATTTGACAGTGTAGGCCCTTCAGATTGACTTGACTTCACATAAGCTGCAACTTAGACATAATCTTATCTGAGTTCGATTTGATGCGCATGCGCTTGCCATATCACAAATTCAACAGTGTTTAAACGTTGAGCTGAAGCCTCAATTTAAGGAGCGAATAATTTTACCATGTAATAAGTCTAGCTACGATCTATATACCACAGATTTATTGTAAAATTTGTTTAAAGAATTTTTAACTGCTTTTAGTCAACGTTTCGTACTTTGGGATGTATTTACGTCATATTTGTATAGAAAGCTGAAATTACAAAATTTATTGTACTCTTTTAAAGGCTGCAACTTCTTTCAAGATTTCTTGTGATCAATTTGTAATGAATGATTCTAATATAAGAAACCAAGATGTCGTGTCAGTCTGTCTCGTGGTGTTTTCTCTCTTTTTTCATTTCACTAATTTCCAGTCTCCTTGCAAAGCCTACTCGTATTTTTTTATAAGAAACCGCTTATAAGACACTCAACTGTCAGATTGCCAAAAATTAAGAAACTCCAGTACTGGGAAAAAGTTACTTAAGAAACTATTTATTTTAGTCAAGAAATCCTTTGCATATTTTACTTTATTTTCGCTTATTTCCTGTATCATATTACTCGCAAGGTACTTGGGTAAGGTCTAAACACTGGAAAAGCTTCAAAAAACTTGTGTTTGAAACGTTCACGAGGGCACAAGAAGTAAGCATGAAGATTGTTATGGAAGTCGTAAGAAACTCCGAGTACTGAAAATCTGATAATTTTAAGAAACTTTCAGTACTGGCTCAAATTCTTAGTTTCTTATAAAAAAAATTACCTGTAGGATAGTGCAAAACAAATTTTGCGAAGTTCCTTATTCTCGTACAGTAAGCTGTTTCAGCAATTTATGTAGGATTGTTGATTTTTATTTAATTCAATCTTCAAAGTAGCGAGTGGAAGCTTGCCTTTGATTGCGTGTAAATGTTTCTGTAAAAAACGTTCCTAAGAGTACGGCGTTGTTAGTGGAGAAGGTACCTAAATGTTGCACTGTTGAAGTTATCAAAATAATGTCTCTGATTGGAAAACGTTAGATGCATGAAGACCACGTCGATTCAATCGCAAAAAGAAGTGAAGAAAGAGACAAAATCATAATTTTAAAGAAACTCCTTTAGTTTGATATTTACAAAGTTCAAATATTCATATATCGCTCTAAATCAAACGCTCTTCGAGCCACTTAATCAACGATGAAAGAATTACTCAAAATAAAGATCCACAAGAATCAAACAATATTATCAAAGCAAAGATCGTCTTCGTGAAAGATGACGTAACACAGTAAGCAAACCTGCTTTCTGCCAAAGAAACTTTTTGACAAACTCTCGAACCCTTACAAAACTGCTAATAATTTTTCAAGACATTTACAAAAAAACATTTTTTCAAGTCCTGATTAAAACTAGCACGGTTCCTTGGTCCCTATAAAAAAAAACTGCTAAGATTGTTCACAATGTTCAGGAGCAGTCTTCACAATGTTCAGAAGTATAGTGATGTCTCTGTATGCCTGTATATTATATGGAGATGCTGGTCCTTAATATTTTCCTAAGTATTTCGCGAGGCTTGGGTTTATATTCAGGTTTCTGGATAAATTTTTTCCAAACATTCTGATAACAAGTAAAGTCTTTTTCATGAAATTTCACGATACTTGAAGCTAAATTCGATTTTTGGCGCAATGTGAGTTTCCAAACCTCGCTTTTTCGTATATCAGTACCAAAAAATATTTTGTGAATTAGGTAGACTTATTACATCGTCGTAGTTTCGCTCCTTGCCTGAACTGATACATCGCTACAACTATGAATTAGGTGGAATTTGTCCAATCTTTGTGACTGATGGGATTATAACAGATACAGTTAACTGCCTGCCTTAAAATATTCACTCGTGATTTGGAATCATGTCTAAAATAACTAATAATACATATTTATTCATTATGAATGTCTGTAAAAATAGGTTTCAGATATTTCGAATCAAAGCCTGAAAACGTTCTCACAAGCCAAGATTTCTCAAATTTCTTCTTTTCGGCTCGATCTTCTTCCGTATTACTTGGATCGTTAATGTCAATCAAACTTAGTCTCTTCGCTTTGAATTCTTCTTCAATCTCGTCGATACCTGTTTCGATTCCCAAACATTTCGTAACAGGCATCGTAAGTCCACCGAAGAATATCACCGAAATTACGACAATCGAAAGTGTTGTGGTTAACATCATTTGTCGTGGCATGGAAGCAGTATTGCGTATTGCGAGTGAAAATGCAATAGCCCCTCGTAAACCAGCGAACACCATAGTATGTTGATGTTTGCAGGCGATCTTACGTGTCCTGCCGCAATTTAATAGCAACGAGAGTGGGTAGATATTCAAGAAGCGTCCAATATGGATTGCTACGAAAGCGGTACCGATGAATCCGAAATTCCATTGATGGTAATTGAACAGGAACACGGAAAGCCCGATGTATGAAAATATGAAATTTTCAGCTAAAAAGTTCAATAGCTCAAAAGTCTGTATCGTTCTTACGGCTGATTCTGGCGATAAGTTTTTGTACGTATAATGTCGTTGAGTTATACCGCAAAACAGAACGGCGACGATTCCAGACCAGCTGCAGACTTCAGCTGCAAGGAAAGTCGTATACGACATTAAAAAGAACAGTGCTGTCTCTAATATTGGGAACATCCCGATCTTTGTCAGCTTTGTTAAAAGTGCTGTAACACAAGCCATTGCGCAACCGATTACCAAAGATCCTGCAAAAATTGCCACGAATTCACCGAGAGCTGTGAAGAATGAGAACACATCGAATTTACGCACTTCGCTTGGGTTGTAAGCCAGATACGTTTCGATAGCACGATACAAGACTATTGCGACGGCGTCGTTTAAAACGCTCTCGCCGAAAACTAACGCGAATAAATCCACGTCGACATGGAGATCGTGAAATATGGCGAGAACTGTAACGGGATCTGTCGCTGAAATCATCGCACCGAATAATAAACATTCTGGAAAATCAAACGTTTCTACGACGCCTGTGAGTCTGTTGAATCCATAAACCATTCCTCCTACGACAAGGCATGAAATCGTCGTGCCGAAAAACGCGTAAGTGCAGATTGCGCCGAGATTCCTGAAGAAATATCTTCGTTGTAACTGGTAACCTTCGAAGAAAATAATTGGGGGCAGAAGAACATAGAAGAAGATCTCCGGATTAAATGATGATTTATCTTCAAGCTCGTTTCCTTCAGCTCCTTTTCGTGCATGTTGTACGATTCCAGAGAGTAAATAGGAATATTCCGTGCCATTGATTTTCATCCATAATGTCCTTGGTGATGATGTTAGATTGTCACAATTATGAACAGTGACAGCTTTTTCTAGGCCGTCTTTCTCTTCTGAATATCGAATAATCGCACCAACTATGATACCGAAAATCATGGCCACTCCTGTCTCGTGAAAACAACTAAAGCGCCTGATTTTGAAGAGCCATATCATAAGAACGGTAGCTATCAAGAGAGATATCAGAATTAACATACTAAGAGAATCTGTTCGATGGCTGCTTGAAATTTCATCTTCTTTCTGGCCTTCGAGATTGACATCGTCGGTTAAATCAAGCGCCATTCCTATGCCAAGAATGGCTACAATAATCCATAAACTATAATTAGCGGCCATGTTGTCTTCCTCGTCGACCGTTTGCTGGTAGCTGGAGGAAGAAGTGTGACCGAGATATCATTAAGAATTCACTGACTGCCCATGTGAGCAGGTTGTGGCATCCATGTTTGATCATGCAAAGAAACATTGGGTACAAACAATGCTATTTGTCTATGGGTAATATTTGGTGCGATGAAGGTAACGACCGTGTCATTTAACAAGCAACGGAACAGTGATTATTGTGTAGGTTTATGATCACCTTGCATTTATGTCCATGTTAGAGATTTGCTAAAGTCAGATCGATTTCTTGCTAGTTATCTATTTTGAAAACCAATCAGGTATGAAAAAGCAAAACACTAGCAAAGTAGTTACTTGTAAAAAACCATCATATCAAATCAAGTTTTTCCGAATTTTTCCGAACATTCTCTCTCTTTCATTTAGATCATATCTTAGTGGTTTATTGCCATGCCTAACATAAACTGTAAAAATCTATATCTAAGACCAATATTAAAATAAATCGCCGATAAGAACACGTAAAAACCAGTTCATGCGGTGCGACCAATTTCGTATGTTATTGTATGCGAGGGTTTTGACTGTAACAGAATGCTACATGATTTCAACGATAGTACGACATATAAATCAACCCTCGTGCCACGGACGCTAGCTTGGCAGCTTCTGCCATACCACTATCGTGCCGTGCCGGATTCAAAAGTGTCCGACATGGTAGTTTACATCGGCCGACATGATGTAAAAAACAACCTTTATATTTCAAATTACTTTGTAGTTGGTGCAGTTTCCTTTCAGTACACCTGAACTCTAGCAAAATACAAAACAAATATGTGTGTTCTTTGATTTCTATATGTATCAAGGATGTTATAACACAACAACAGAAATGCATTCTATTCTACCTAGGACGATAACGCGATAATACTTTAATTTGTCCACATACGGTAGTTTGTTTTAGTGAGAATGTTTTACAACGCTTTCCTGACTTACCCACAGTTAAAGGGCATTAACTGCCTTCTTTGGCATGAACAATCTGCCTTTTTGCAAGCAAAATCAGAGATTTCAGTGAAGAATTTGCTCAAACAAAACTAACTTGCATCATTGGAATCATAACTGCACTTTTCACTGAAACTTTTTAAATGTTCTGATTCTTTCTGTTGTCTCTCTAGTTCTTCTAGCATAAACTGCAATGGCTTTCCTGGCCTCTGGTGGACTATCTGTGCTGTTATGCCCTGAAGAGAAAGAAAAGCAATTTTCTAATTTTTATGAATTAATATTCGCGAGTTTCGTTTGAAAATAAAGTCTCAACGACATGTTGTTCGAAACAACACATTATCGTTAAAACGAGATTTCGGCGGAAATCTTTCAGAAGTTCAAGTAAACAGCACTCTCATAATAGAACTTTTTAAGCTCATCTGATAATACTGGCCTACTGACTGGCCTAACTAAGCTGCTAGGTTTCAATTCGTTGGTTTCGGTTGAAAACCGTACCTGAAACACGTCAATAATATTATGCTTCTCCAAATAATCAATAGCTCCAATGTATGGATCTTCTAGGTCAACTTCTTTTTCCTGGTCATCTTCTCCTTCCTTGTTGTCATCAGGGTTGACTGCTTCCTCTACTTCCTGTTCCGCTTTCGTGTCCTCCTTGTCCGCCATGTTTTCTTCGAAAAATTGGCAGCGTCTCTATGGTTACTGGTCTCGTAATCATAAATGAAAATGAGGTTTTGGCCTAGCCAAGAAAAGAGAAATTTAAAAAGAAGGTGAAATTGTCGTCGTGTCTTTATTTGGTTTGTTGCAAGCTGGTTGATCACATATTTTCTAAATTTGGATAGAGAAGTAGTGCCGTCATTTATTGATTCACAGTGAAATAAAATTCGCTACGTTGTGGCGCTGCTGGCTGGCTGCAAAAAGAAGGACGAGTTGGAAGAAGAGAAGAAAGAAGAATAAGATGGCAACCAGCAGACTGACAGCTCCATTTCGCAAGCTACTGACCAGTCCTTGCAGCTGTAGAATTTGGAACACGCAAATTCCAGTGACCAGTAGCAGATGTAGAAATTTGAAAGCTTTGTTATCCTCTGATGCGTCAAAGAAAAAAGAGGCATGTTCAATGTTCAATTATGAATCATCAGCATTTGTAAAAACAATGTAATCCTAACAGTCTAAGGCCTTGTAGAGCTTAGGGTCATCCTGGTTCAAAATTTGCACACTTAATTATTGAATATTTTTACGCAAATGCTTGAATGCTCTTGAAACCACACAAAAAACACAAAGGAAACAATGTTGTTTACCTAACATAAATTACCCAAGAACAACATGAACAAATGACAACAGCTCATATGCTGAGCAGACTGGGATCTTTTGTTTCTTGTGCAAGTCTCCTCTTCCAAAATATTCCATTGAAAATCAACTGGTACATTTAATGTTTCTTCTTGGCATAACCACAAGCCCTGGGAGGATACATGACTTACAATTGGATGGGGTCTGCCACCCAGTATTCAGAGTGATAGCCACTCCTAATTGCAAAAATTTGCCGTTGTACCCACTTGCAGTAAATGTGGCATTTTCCATTGTTTCAGCTGGTAAAAGATCCACTTCTAGAGAATCTTTATGCTTTCAAACTCATATGGGTGGCACATACCGGTACTCTCAACATGCTATGTGCCCTCGGACCACAAGCACACATTGATTTGAGAAAATCCAATTGAACCCTTTTTTGCAATGCCTCATTTTATTCATTTGGTTTTTCCCCTTTAGGAGGGAACTGAGAATAATTACACACATCATTGGGTAGAACCACCAGATCCAAACTCTAACCTTCGAAGATTTGCGTTTGCAAAACCAAAAAAGCCAAATTCCTTAGACGTTGATTTAGAAAAGAAAAGGGAAGAAAGTTATGGATGGAACAATGAATTTTGGAGGATTCATAATAAGAAATTCTTTGCGGTATGTAAACGTTGAAATCACATTTAGTTATAGTGTGATCAAAAAATAGAATCTTGCTGCAACATGAAGTGAAAACTCCTGTCAGAGTGATGCTCTACATTACTGATGTTAGGGGCCTTCAAATTTTAAATTTTCGCATTTTTAGCAGCATTGGGCCATTAAGGGGGAGAGGCTTTTACCCTAGGCCGTTAAGAAAATATGAAATTGTATGAAAATCTCTCTTAGCGATTAAAAAAGAAGACATGAATGAATGGCTCTACAAGCATTTAAAATGCAGAGAAAAACGGTGGTAGTTACGTCCATTTCGCATTTTGGCGGAAGGACATCATCGGGGGATCTTGACCTTAATGGCCCAATGCCGTTAAAAATACGAAAATCGAAAGTCAAAGGCCCCTTAGTGTGTAGTGTATTTTACTGCTGATACTGATGTGAATCATCACAAAAAATTGGATACAAGCATGAAAAATTACTCTTTTAGGAAAAGAAAAACCATGCAAGAAAAATGGGGAACATGAATGATAATTCTGGTGAGTTGAAACTTGCAGTGGTTAATAGCTTTTTTTTAATTGTTGAATCATAAGCCCAGTATGAAAGTTTTTATAGTTTTTTTTTATAGTTTTTATAGTTGTTATGGTGTTTTTAAAGTTTTTACATGTAATTTGTTTTACGTACAGTACTTTGTCTTTAATTATATTCAATCCCCACCACTAAACAACCCACAAAGTTTTTTCATCAAATTTCAGGCATATTTCCAAGAATTTATGGAAATTTCATCCATTTGTATTTGTCTCAAAAATTACCTTTGTACTCCTTATCATTTATTCTTTAAAATTCTCATGTCGTCAGAGTTCTCACTCACTCTTTTAGAAAAAGAAGCATCAGATGAAATGTCAGTGTTTTACAAAGACTTCCTTGACAGACACTACAAATTACACATGGATTATAACAGGTAGTTTTTTACTGCCTAAACTATTTCGATATGTATGTGATAATATGATTTGGGGGACATGTGATGTTGCAATTTTGAGGAGTTATCCAGCCTCGTTCCCATAACCCAAAAGGAGGCTGCTGAATCCAGTATTGACGTAGGAAACTGGCCCTTGGAACCAGGTTGGGAGTTATTACTATCAAATGTTTTGATTCCATTCCTAATGTGCTAGGACATTTTAAAAAGCATTGAAAAATCTTAAAATCGAGCCAAATATCATTCTGACCCTTTTTCATCTCAATAATATCGTATTATTAATGCATTCTCAACGTTCTTTTCTCCAATGAGAACCAAGCTTTAATACCCAAAGAAAATTGTTGGGCCCATTAGCGTGTTGATTTTTAATGTAATGTCAAGAAGAGCGAATTCGGTAAAACTGTCGATGTGAGAAAAGATCGCATTTGTATTTGAAATTTATCGCTCAAAATGATACCGTTTCCAAGCCCCTTCAATCATAACCTGAGATCAGGCTCACCAAGTCAAAAAATTGAAAAATCGAAAATAGAAACTGCGCAGGAGAGAAGAGAAGAGAAGAGGAGAGGAGAGGAGAGGAAAGGAAAGGAGAGGAGAGGAAAGGGAAGGGAAAGGGAACAGTTGACCACCAACCTTTCGCCTTCTTCTCTCTCCTTTTTTCTTTCGATTTTTCATTTACTGGTGAGCCTGATCTCAGGCTACTTCAATCATTGCACGTTCCAACGTCCTCATTTGTAAAGGTTAAAATTAATGTGCAGAAATTTCTCAATTTAGGGAATGGTATAAAAGAAATTTTGGGATGCTGCTACTGGCATATGGTGCATCATTCAAAAGAATGTTCCAGCGATCTTAATGTGCTTGTTATTGCTGCTCTGTGTGGATGAAGAAGTATGGATTATTTTGAATTTAACAAGAAATTTGTAGACATGAATTGTAGATATGATATAACATAGGAGTTTCGTATAGGAGAGTAAATTTTTTTCTGAGTGAATTTGCTCCTTGCAATTGATTTTAGGACTGATCAAACTTGAACTCTGTCTGTTTTTCCGTAGTCATTCATCAGAAAATTCCCCATGAGCAATAATATCGCTTGTTTGCTTGTCCTGATTTCGTGACAAAATATAAAACGGAAGAGTTTTTCAAATAAACTGCGTAGTGTAAGACAGGTTTGAAGGTGAAGCGAAAGCAAGACATCGGAAAAGAAGGAAGCCTATATTTGTGAAATTTAAGACAGGGAATTGTGTCTTGTGAATTATATTTATCCATTCCATCCAACGTTTGTTTCATTTCTTTCTATTGGAATATTCTTTCGACTTCATTTTTCTGCATGTTTTATTCTCCAGAACTTGCGGGTGTATGGAGCTGAAAAGCCAACTTTTCTACCTTGTGTACCATCTTTAGTATCTTTAGCGACTCGTTTTTATAAATGCAGAAGAATAAACTTCCTCGATGTATCGTTCTCAACTCGATCCCGCCTGATGTATGTTTTCTGTTGGAAGTAAGAAATCTTGATTTCATTTCCCAAAGCTGCTTCAGCAAAAATTGTCTTCCAAACACTCCGCAACAGCAGAGTTCCCAGAAATTACAATTTGTAGTCCAGTAATTGTTCGTTGTTGGCTTGAATCTGATAGACTTCTTCCAACCTCAACGATTGTTGTTCCCATGCAGATCTTCACAGCCGATTTGTCTTTTGTCAGACGAAGAAATTTGTGAAATCCTTTTATCGCTTTATTTGACACAATTTTGAGCTCAATGTCGTACGACTGCTGTTCCCGCGAAAAGGTACTAATCCTCGTATCTAGAAAGAACCATTGACTTATTTGACTACTCCCCAACATTAGCACAGGTGCAAGCTGTGAAGGAGCTTATCTCAAGGTGGGAATTCTGAAACAAGCAAAACCCGCATTACCAGCCGCTAAACCGCAAAGCAATGCTGCTGCGCAGAGTCATTCAATTTAGTGTTCAAGAAGGCAGAATGCGCTACTAAATGTCATGGTTAATTCCTGAATATCTTTAGCGAGATACGAGAAACTTCTAAAATTGGCTACCTGCGCTGAAAAAATCGCTTGAGATAGATGAAAACATCCTTTGTTGATTTTTTAAAATTTGAGTTTCGCATTTATTTTTTCAATGTTAGATATCGAGGGGCAAATCACCCCTCCAAAAAGCAAAGGAGAACAAAGGATTTTTCATGTTGTGTGAACAATAAAGAGCTTCCGCGAAAGCAAAAGGACTTTCATAAAATGGTTGCAAGAGTTTTGAGGAGTAATTTGTTCCAGCATTTGTTCCTCGGTCGAAACATTTGCGTCATCACCTTTAGATAGACTGTTTTATTATGCTACTTTTCGGTTAAAAATTAATGCTAAAAAGATGCGGAAAGATATAAAATAATACAAACGNTTTTTTCAATGTTAGAAATCGAGGGGCAAATCACCCCTCCAAAAAGCAAAGGAGAACAAAGGATTTTTCATGTTGTGTGAACAATAAAGAGCTTCCGCGAAAGCAAAAGGACTTTCATGAAATGGTTGCAAGAGTTTTGAGGAGTAATTCGTTCCAGCATTTGTTCCTCAGTCGAAACATTCACCTTTAGATAGACTGTTTTATTATGCTACTTTTCGGTTAAAAATTAATGCTAAAAAGATGCGGAAAGATATAAAATAATACAAACAGGCTAAAAGTAATTAGGTGAAGATGTGTGTCTCTAAAATGGACCTTGGTGTCAAAATTTAGTACCTCTTGAAGACTTTTCGCGCGGACGAATTTTGGGGCCCCGTAAGAGCTGAAATGCTGTGCCCTCTTTGTGTTCTTTTTATAGGTAACAGCTTTTGACCCATGACAAATTATGTTAGAAAGTAGATAAAAGAGCACGCGGCTGGTGTTGACTCGTTGCTTTGTTTTCGTTCCGCGTGTCTCCATTGTTTTCACGCTAGCCCTTTTGTTTCTGTCTCGTGCACACGCTCCTCAACCGATCTCAGGGGTATTCAAGACAACAACAATCAACCGTTTCATATACAGTGCATGTTCAAAATGGCCGCTCGCTAGCATCATAACTGAAGCAGTGAATGGTTATTAGCGGTATTCAAGGCTGATGTCTTCCGTTTTGTTCAGAGAGCAAAGAGAGAGAACTCGCAACGATAAAGGATTCCATTTCAATCACACTCGTTCCCTTGAGATGTAGAAATCATAGCTGCATTCATGCGACCAAGAGATTTCCACTTCTCCGCTTTGCCTTTGGAAATTTGGAATGACTCGCTTGAACAACACCTTTCGCTCCAGTTGTAAGCTTTTAAATAGGACAACAAAGCAAGAAAAGCAAGCTGGCCAGACGTATCATCTCAGGAGCAATTCAAGGCTTATTTCACCCTCAAACAGTTCAGTTTTTTTAGACCTTCATTTTATACGAACTGGGAGATTGTTTGGCACCAGATTGCATGAGCGGTCAAGGCGGACTAAAAAACTATCGAGGACGCTTCGTGTTATGGATGTGGCGAGACAAAGCAGCATGAAAGAAGAGTTGCAGGTAAAGTTGTTGTCGGGTAAAGATATTTCAGGTGATTTAATCGAAGGGAGAGTGAAAGGTTGTGCGTCTTTTACCAGTGAGGCTTTGTTGTCAGTTGGTAGTAAAAGTGACGGCCTAAACGATAATGCAAGAAGTCTCAAGGAGGATAGAGAATCGAGGGATTCAAACCGTCTTTCAGAACACCCTTTTACAATAAATGGCGACATTAAAATCGAAGCGATCGTTAGAGCGGACAATAGAACGCAAACGAACGTAAAAGCCGTCGATAAAATGTTATTAGATCTTGAGAGTCGTTCACTGACTGCAATTTCTAGCAAAGTAGCTCGTGAAAACTTGACTGGAAACATGCATAAACTTGATACTGAAAATGGACACGTTCACCAAACTGTAAATCCGACGCAAGGGGAGTCTAATTCCATAACAAATTACAAGCTTGATGGTTGTGAAAGGATAGATGGCAGCCATAATGGATCGACTGGGGAGTGGACTTTAAAAGCTAGGCCAAATACACTTGTTTTCATCTGCAAGAAAAATGGAGCACATTCAAGCTTAGATCTGCATAGCTCAGAAAAGCTTTCATCAAGGACTCAGGAGGACAGTCGTGTTACAAAGCAAGCTGAAGTTGAGAGTGATATTTTGAGCTTGCAGCTATCAAATGGGAACTCAGTAGGCTTAGACTCAAATTCAGGCGTTGTTGATGCCTCAAAGGATAAAAAAGTGTGTGGAAGCAATGAAACACTTTGCGAGGAAGGCATTGTGAGTGATATCACAAAACTCAGTGAGGGTTGTCAGTTTGATAATAGTAGGAACAATTGTGATAGCTCTGATAAAATGGAGAGGAATGAACAGTCTAAGGTTGGAGAAGCAGTAGAACTTGAAACTTGCAAATGTCAAATTCAGAGTGAGAAAACAGATGAAAGAACTCAAAGGAGACCAAAACGAAATGTTAGAAGCTTGAAGCAAAGAAATGATGATGAATACTTTATTGATATTAAACCTGGTAAAAGAAAAATAAGGGAAAAGGATGATACTAAAAAGGAGGGAGGCAACAAAGCTAAGAAACCAAAAATTAAAAAGCAGAAGAAACCAGAAAAACTGAAGCTCAAAGAAAACAGTTGCATGGCAGACAAAGATTTAGGAATTGAAAAGGAGAGCAGTGATGTTCATTGTGACGATGCGTCAAAAAAGGATGACTCAGAAAAATATGTGAATGTTGAGTGTGTGCTTGGAATAAGACAAACTGAAAATGGACAACCACAAATTCTTGTGCAATTCACAGATGGAACGAGTAACTGGATAGAAAAATCGGAAATGCAATCACCAATCTCTTCCTTGTCGGAATATTTTACCTTCTCGTCACAAGATCTTGCTGTTCTTCACAGGCTTCCATTCTGTTGGTTTGGAGAACCTTTGATTGGATGGGCACAAAGAGAGCTGAAGGTATCAGACTTTGAGGCAACGGAGATTGAAGAAAACAGAAAGCCACGGTGTTTATCTTTAGAGAACAGAGAGATGGGATTTTTAGAGAGAGAAGACTGTCAGTTATTATCACCGAAAATGCTACCAGTATTTAGTGAGGTATCAGAACATGAGAGGGCAATAACTGAGAATGGTATTCAAGAACAAGTTGGTACAATTGAACACAATGTTATAGTTGATGTTGAAATGAATGGAATAATCGAGAGAAATATTAACACAGACACAAAAATGGATGAAATCAAACAAGTACAAAATGATAATTATCTGTCGGAACACAAAATGCAGGAACAAAAAGCATTCAGCATTTCCAGCCTTCATGAAAAATCAGATGGTAATGTAGTTAATGGGGAAAAATCGCCAATTGAAGAAACAAGAACTAACTGCAAGCTGAATACAAGTTGGTATGAAAAAGGAGCAGACATCTTATGCTCAATTGGGAAAAGCTATGGACCGCCTGATCTAAGTTATACTAACAAGCTTGGAAGGGTAAAAAATTCTACCAGAGACACCATGAAACCTCTTGATCTAAGTTTTGTTGATATGAAAATCAATTCATCAGACTTGAGTCCTGTCAAAGGGCATTTTGGTCCACCAGATTTGAGTTATATAGGTCCAGATAGTAAACTTGTGATACCCGAATCTAGTCAAGAACCATTGAGCCCATGTGAATCGAGTCATATAGAGAAGGAGCAAAGGACATTAGAGCAGGAATCTGAGAAAAATTTAGTTTTATCAAAAGACGAATCACCAAATATTCCAAAAAGTTTTCCAAATGGAGAAACAACAAGGACAAACCCAATATTTGTTTCTCGTAATGGTGAATTGGAAGTTTATGAAGAAGATTATATTGAGATTGTTTTGAAGCATAAAGATAAAAGATCCAAGAGAATAAGATCAGAGACTTGCGATAATTTGATTGAGCAGTTAGAATCAAGAATTGTTGATGATAAATGTCCATATATAATCATCTCGGGCCTTGAAGAGTACTTTGCTTCAACCATGGACATGGAAAAGTTGCTGAAGTTTCCTGCAGAGGCTGAGAAAACACGCTATGACGAGAAAATGGCAAACCTTAGGTATGTTTTTCTCTCTGGTACTTTTTGTAGCATTACCCATTTTAGTAAGCACACCCCCCCCCCCCATTTGAAGATTTGAACTCCATGCAAAATGAAAATGAGTGTGTATGGGTGAGTAATAAAAGATCTTTCTTTAGGAAATCTTCAGGACCGCACCCTTTTATACCCCAGGAAGCAACCTCAAACAATCGCAACAAAGCAAACCTGCCAACCCTTCCCTCAGGTTTTTTGACAAATTGCCAAATAATTTATGACCAAATATGGATGAGGGGAGCATCATAACTTATTGTGTAATATTTCCCCATTTTGATTAACTTTGATGTCTTTTTTTCCTTAGGTATCTTTTCCAGACACTAAAGAATTATCCAAAGCCCATAGTAGCAATTGTCCATTCACCAGCGACTGGTTTAGCAGCAGCTATTTTAGCATTAGTTGACATGGTTTATGATCAGGTAAAATACTGCCTTTCTTTCTACTCTAAATTGCCTTTCATTGCAACATGGTGCTGGTGCTAAATTCAGAGATTGGCTGTGTCATTTTTTGTTCTTATTTCCTTTCTTTGGGATCTTACAGTATGTGAGGATTTGCTGTGACCAGCGTCCAACGAAATATTTTGCAAATTTTTGTGTTACTCAGTACCATTTTCAAGTTCTGTACCACATGAAGACGTTTCAAATAGACTTGTTCTGTGCTTCCGAAATGTTTAGTTGTGTCAAAAACAAGATTATTCGTTATTCTTACACAGTAACTCCAATGAAATCTCCATATCTAAATTCCCAAATCATCTCGACGAGTTCCTCTTTTCTGTATCAATTTTAGCCTGCGTGCAGACTATACTTTTCCACTGCGAAGGAGTGCCAACGAAGATCCTCGTTGACACTCCTTCGCAGTGTANGTATGTGAGGATTTGCTGTGACCAGCGTCCAACGAAATATTTTGCAAATTTTTGTGTTACTCAGTACCATTTTCAAGTTCTGTACCACATGAAGACGTTTCAAATAGACTTGTTCTGTGCTTCCGAAATGTTTAGTTGTGTCAAAAACAAGATTATTCGTTATTCTTACACAGTAACTCCAATGAAATCTCCATATCTAAATTCCCAAATCATCTCGACGAGTTCCTCTTTTCTGTATCAATTTTAGCCTGCGTGCAGACTATACTTTTCCACTGCGAAGGAGTGCCAACGAAGATCCTCGTTGACACTCCTTCGCAGTGTAAAATTATGTTCTGCACGCAGGCTATATCAATTTCAGCTATCAGATTATCTGAATGATGTTTTTCGATCAATTGAGACTGTTGACAGAAATCACATGTTACTTAAACTTTTTGCTACTGCTACTACGTTATGTTACTAGGCCTTACTACATTCGTCCCAGTTATCGCTATCTTGCAGCAACAGCAACTATATTTACTTCAAAGTTGTTCTCGCTCAAACTGGCAGGCATCTAATGTGACAGACATGGGTCTAAAGTGCCCTCCTTCGGGGGGTTTTTAGTTCCTAATCTGTGGTCCTTAATTTTGGGGAGTGGAAGAAAGGTTTCTCATCCTCCTTTCCCTTATTTCCCCCCTAAAATAAAAGAAACCTCGTGGAGGGGAGTAGTTCTAAAGTGAAGTAATAAAATTTAATGGAGTGGAAGCATTGGAACGAATGTAGTCAGTCTACTTGTGACTCGAGGGGGCCGAAAAATCGGCAGAAATTGCCAAGCGTAACTTAAATTGACTGAAGATTAAGTCCTTGGTCCAGTTTGGTCCAGTGCATTATCGTGGCCCTCGAAAAGTGGACACTTTTTTGGTGCACCTGGTTTACCGAGCTTTGACGTGTAACAGAAGTTGTAAACAAAGTTTTATTTATTTTCAGTCACTCAATGAAACCAAGAAAAATGGATTAAATAACCACTCTCCTCGCTTGCCGGTTCTTGCTCCAAAGCTGATGGGACTGCAGCACAATAACGAGGCTCTATTGATGGGAGAAGCACCAACANGCATTGGGACTGAACTTGTAACTCGAGGGGCCGAAAAATCGGCAGAAATTGCCAAGCTTAACTTAAGTTTTTGACTGAAGATTAAGTCCTTGGTCCAGTGCATTATCGTGGCCCTCGAAAAGTGGACACTCTTTTGGTGCACCTGGTTTACCGAGCTTTGACGTGTAACAGAAGTTGTAAACAAAGTTTTATTTATTTTCAGTCACTCAATGAAACCAAGAAAAATGGATTAAATAACCACTCTCCTCGCTTGCCGGTTCTTGCTCCAAAGCTGATGGGACTGCAGCACAATAACGAGGCTCTATTGATGGGAGAAGCACCAACTCAGATAGTGGAAAAACAACTAAAAAAAGTAAAGAAATTATTCAAAACAGCTCAATTTTCAAGCGATTTAAGTTCAACGTTGGATGAAATGAAGTTGAATGAAAAACTGGCCTGCGATCGACCGAGCCCTAGGAGACGAGGCCGTCCTGTTAGTACTTCACGAAGTCCAAATGTCAGCATGGAATCATGTCATGGTGAAAGCAGCACACAGATGTATGTGAAAACAAGAAGGGCAAGGCTGCGTTTCCCAGATGCTCACAACGACACGATTCAGGAAAGCCATGACACGGAAGAAGATCTTTTGCATGAAATTGAGAAGGAGAAACAGTTAGCTACGAAATGTATGATGGAACTGGCTGACTTCTGGAATGAAATTGCAGACACAGCTAGGTGACAAGTTAAGTTGATTTTTCGTGTGTGAGTCGGGGCAGAGAAGATGATCTTTAGAATTAAGACGGTATCTGTTTTAAGGGTGCATTTCTTTGGTGACGGACCGGATTCTGCTGTATGTTTTTGTGAAAACCAGCCGAAAATTGAAACTTCAATGGTACAATTTTTAGGTTTACCATCACTCATTGTTTCCCCGCTTGACCTCAAGGGATGCCATTATGTTGCCTGATTCTGGGCACGTTTCCGTGATGTCTCGCACACCTAAACAACCCTGGATCTTGACTGTTCTTAAAGACCCATTGCCAACCATGATCCTTTGCGCGCCGAATCAAAAGCAAAACAAACAAAACCTAGGCCAGAAACGACTTCACATCATGCAAAAGTCGACTTTGGGGCCTCAAAGGATCATGGTTAACCATAGGTCTTTAACTTTCAAAAAGTGACAGAACGGACAATTTTGATTGTTTGTCGCTGCCGTTAACTCCTTTCTGAAGATCACCTTTTTGCCTAAGTTTTATTGTCATGCAGCTTATTCGATAAATCATTCATTTCAGACAAAGATATTTTAGATTGAAACGTTTTTAGAGTTGTTTACATGATAGCTTGCAAAGCAAATGCGTTTGATATTATAACCCGTCAACAGACAGATTGTCAACGACAACGAAGCATCCTCTTCATTCAGTATTCGTAACAAGACAACGGTTGAGATTAGTTTAATTTCATTACATTCATAGTTCTTTATTTTTGGGCTGATGTTGCGTCTTGTTTTGAACGATTTTGTACGATTGCCCAGCCAGGTAGAATAGACCCGGCGTCTATTTTGCTTTAAGTTTTGCCTACAGAATTTACCCAGTTTGGCGGATATTTACATGTCTCACATTGTAATCTTGTCCATTATTGACCAAAATGTCCGCTTTTCGAGAACCCAAAATAAGCTGAGAAAAGCTGTTTACCTTCGGTGAAAAGACTGTAAAAAAATCAGAGATTGTTGATTTATTTTTGAAAACAGGTCTGACGTGGTCATAAGAACTTGATATCTTTCCAGTCCATGTGGTCACGGATCCGCATTTGTAAGGGGCCCAGTGCCTAAATTCTCGTTTGGCAGCGCCTGAACACTGACTAGAACCACGATGCGATACGATATGTGATTGATAACAAAATGCAAGAAAACATGGGGTCTCAAGAATTCGAAACGAATGCATCCTGACACTCCACTAGCGAGATTAGTTCCAAGAATGAAATAGAATAGCCATTTATTGTGGATGGATAAGAATACACTTTTATTTACGAACCCATTGTGCAAAAGAAAATTTAAACCTGTGTTGAGTACCAGATGCATTTGACAGTTTTTGCAAAACAGTTTACTTCTGCCGTGATTCTCCCAAGCCTTTCAGATCAGAGAAACGATTCTGTACAAAGTTTTCAAATTCGCGCAAACATCGGTTGTCCTTAGTTGTTTTCGATTATAGTAAATTTTTTCGTGCCAGAAATACGCAAAGAGACCACGTTTTCTTGCAGAAAGTTCATTTCGAACCAACGTTGAAAAGTCGTGTCCAAAATTAATGGTTTCACGTTCCAATATAAACAGCTTACCGGGATGAACCGCTCGTTCGATGCCTCTTTTCCAAGAAGGTAAAATTCCTGCAGTGTTGTCCAAAAGCAACAATTATTTTCAACGTTGCTGCTCTCTAGCCTGTCATAAATGTATTGCGGCTAGATTTTAATTGCATTCAATATTAAAAGTCGATTTTAAAAGTCTTGGAACTCAAAGTAATTTTGCTGCAAATGGGAACAACGTATCTCGCAATACCATCTTCAAGTTAGCGCAAATAACTGTCTCCAGACGCATTTTGGTTCATTCAATGTAAAACTTAGCAGGGTTGGATACTCATCAAAGATATTCAAATATTGTATTCGAGAACATTCGTTTTTCTTTGACGCAAAATAGATCTTCAAGACTTTTAAAAGAGACTTTAGCTTCAGGCAGTATTGTGTATATGTTATGCCTTTACTCCATGCTCCAACCTCGTCCCCGGGGCCTTTTCGTCTCCGGCTATATAAGACAACAGGGCCTGGGGACGAGGTTGTCCATGCTGAACAGACAGCTTTAAGATTACATGACATGTTGATATTTAGTTTGTTTGCTTAAGTTGCTTTTTTATTTTGTGAATTCGAAACAAGAACTAGACTTGCCCTAAGTCTGTTTCTCGAATTTTCATCTAATCAGTCAATCGAAATAAACCTAATCGATCCATCTACTGTTCCGCGGAAGCGACGGAATGGTGGAGCTGCGGATCCTGGAGCAGCGGGGGAGAGATCGGTTAGATGGACTTCATGAAATAGAATTTGGGCAAGTCTAGGCAAGAAGTAACATATAGTTAACTTCTATGCGCGCGATTATCATGAGAAATGTTGCATAATATTTTGTTGTATATAAAGATTAAAATTTTCAATTTCGTCATCATGTTTTTGTAGCCAATTGTTTTTCAACCAATCTCAATTAATATTTGTTCTGATTCTATTACAGTACGTTTTGTTACATTTTCTGCAGACCGAGTCTGTTCTGAAGTGGGTTGTGGGTCAGGGGCTTGCAGGGAGAAGCTAACGGGGTCACATAGTCACATAATGCTTGAAGTCTATTTCCTTCCTAATTTGTTGGCTCCTCCAAATACGAATTTGGCATGAGATAGAATTGGAAGAAGTCTATGGGTTACAGAGCCCCGATAAGGTTGTTTTGATCGGCACAGATGCAACACCAAATAAATTTGATAGTTTTCAAATAACACTGTTTCTTTTAGTGCCATGTGTCAAATGGAGCGGCAAACTAAATCAGAAAATCTGAATGTCACTAAATTCAAATTGATTCAATCAACTTCCATCCAACACATTTTACTTTTAGCAATTATTTTTCAGAAATATGTTAAATCTTACAATGATTTTTTTTATTTTACGTCTAAATTCTGTAATGAGTTCCTTTTCCGTTCGAATGCTTGACAACTCAATTTGAAAACAGAAAGATCTCTAAAAATGATGTTCAGTGGATTGTACTATTTGATTTTTGTACTACATTACTAAAGAAATGAACAAATATTTACAATTGTAGATTATTATTTTTTAGATAGAGAGTCCATTAATGTTGATTTCCAACTATCTTCTGGGACAACTTTGGCCCAGTCGGGGATGTTAGGTGTTGGTAATTTAAATCCAGCCATGGCTTGCTTCACTGTTTCAGCATGTGCTACAATAAAAAAGAAGATATTTAATTATTACTCACACCATTTGCTTGCATTAAAATCAATATGATTCTGATGACAAAACTTTCAGAGCAAAATAGCTTTAAACGGTAGATTTGTTGTGAGAATTTTCTGGAATCTGAAGGTAGGTTGCTGGTTTGGTCCCTTTTAATTTTCAAATTCTGACAAAGTTTTTGAAGCACTCACCATCTGTCATCAGCATTTTTTGTTGAGAATGTGATTCCGGTTCTTTCTGATTTTTTTCCGTTGCCGTAGCTGTATTGTCACTGATGGGATTCTGCAATAATGGTAAAATATAATGACCTAAAGACTATATTCTTTAAAGATTTATTGAAAAAATCTAGTAATATGCACGAGCTATTTGCACATTTAATGCAAGAATCCTGGGGGGGGGGGGTAGAAGGGATAAATAAGGCCCAAAGCTTGCCACCTGTAATGATATCAGTTTTAAAGGTTTTGTGTTTAAAGAATTGTATCAAATTTTGGGGTTTTCGTACTTGAAATTGTACCATTTTCCAGAAATTAGCATAATAAATGGAATTTTTTTATTATTTTCACATAAAAATCAGTCAAATCGTAAGTGCAATAGACGATTGAGCTAAAAATGGTGGACAGGAA
>REGM01000052.1:83627-94033 GCA_004194415.1 Aurelia aurita | reverse complement strand
GGGGGGGGGGAAGGGGAAGGATGGTTCATTCTCCAAGGGAATGCAAATTGAACATTGAATCCTGCAAACGAATTAACTGGACTCCGCTGATAGCAGAAAGACCAAGTTATATTTTACAATTGTATGAAAAATGGTAAAGCTTTCGTAAGATAATTAGAATTTAGAAAAGCCCTGATTTGTAAATAAAGATATATACATAAAAGGAATTTATCATAAAGAATCCTCTTTGTGCAGAATTTTTTCCTTTGGTTGTAAGTCGCTTGATACTATTAGTTTGGGATTTCTAGCCTTTCAGTATTTTTGGGCATTAATTTCCTAAGTTCTGAAATGCATGTACTTGTGTATCTTTCTGCAAGATCAATTTGATGTATATATGGTTTTGTTACATTTTACACATTTCGAATTCAAGGCTTTCCTAATTCGAATTTAGAAACTAATTGTTAATCATTACATCACATGATTTCTAAGCTCTTTACGTCTCGAAGACTTTTGAAATTCTACGTTTTAAAGTTAATCTTTGTACACACCAGGTATATAAATGATCCACGTGTGATGCAAGCTCTTGGTGTCATTCTTGGTATTAATTTACAAACTGCTGGTGAGTCAATTATTATTTTACGTCTATAATACTTAATAAATATTTGTAATTTTCAATATCCTGCTGCTTTCATTTTACAATTCTCGTAACAGTTAACTGGATTTGGTCCTGCGCATGTTTATGTAGAAAATTTTTAGAGAGGAATTTGAAAGTGAGTAAAAAAGCCCTAAAGTGCTAATCTCGAAAAGTTATTGTGGAAATGCATGAAGGTGCTGAAATGGATGAAACCCCAAAATCATATTCGAAAGAAGATGACATTGAAGAAATGACGGAAAAAAAGGAAGAGAAAGCCGAAGAAGTGAAGGAAGTACCAGATAACCAGACACAGGTATGCATTCATCAAAGAATTATTCAAAAAAGTTAAAGGTCCTTCTCCATGTGTCTGATTATTGGAAGAACGGATACTTCTTGGCCTCCATTTGTGTACAGTAATTCCTCATATCCTTTGATATTTCCCCAACTAGTTTTTACTTTCGTTATAATGCTTTATTTTATTTAGGAATAATTCACTGATGTTTGTTTGGACATATTCATAACTTGTTTTTATCGAGGAAGTGAATCTGAATGAAATCTTTCATGTCTCACTACGATCGTTGCTGCTGAATGAAATGGAAGGACGTTTTCCTAGGTCCTAAGTCCCTTCCATCTTTGAATCCCTAATAATTAAATCCATTCAACTTGATGAGCTCCGTTCTTATTCCCTTAGTAAGAGGAGGAGCAGATGATAGTTCTTAAAGGTCTTTCGGCAATGCTTAAAAGATCAAAGTCATTTAATGCAGAGTAACGAATTTCTTCAAATTATGATCAAATTGACGCTAAGTGAAGGTGTTATGTTGGTTGATAGGTTTTTAATCACTCTCCTTCAGACTTTATGGATCTTCTTGTGATACGTGTCAGATGAATATTAAAGTGAAGGTGATACCATTGTTCTCTTTTCTGTAGGCACAAGAGGAGAAACAAAAAGGCAATGATGCATACAAGAACAAGGATTTTGAAACAGCTCTGTCACATTATGATAAAGCTTTTGAACTGGACCCAACAAACGTGACGTACCTTACGAACAAAGCTGGTGGGTTGATTTTACTTCGTTTATGTGTGATTAAGTCATGTATTTTGTGATTGGTTCATCTTGTACGCTGTGTTCTACGAATACATTTTTGAGATACTGAAATTAAATGCGAGTCTCTTTTGCTTCCAAACAGCGGTTTATTTCGAACAAGGAAAATTCGAAGAATGTATCAAACAATGCGAAGAGGCTATTGAAGCTGGACGAGAACACAGAGCTGATTATAAAGTTATTGCAAAGTATGTGAAATATTATTTCTGCTTCATTTCGCAAGTAAGACGAATTCAAACGTGTTGATCTCTGATTAAAGTTGCTAGACATTTTCATTTTAATATTTCAATATGATCTTTTTCGCCACCAATTTGACTCGTCAAAGATCCTCAGCTTTTGTTCTTGATATGATCCGCTGCAAGTAGGACTGACGAAATAACCACGCGCTCAACTGGCCAAAAATTGGTGAGCCACTTTCTGATTTTGATGGTCTGAAACTATGCAAACGTCTTTTTGTCGAAATTTAAAGCTGAATCCATATTCTTGCTGTCCAAATGAGGCTCAAGTTTTTTATGCATGAGCTTTACAATACATGGGTAAAAGTGAGTCTTGTTTGGACTGTAATTATGCCTCTGTTATGAATTCAGCGGGATACAAACAAACGACACGCAAAACGACCGAGAAAGTTTAGCTGTCTACGATTTTGAAACTCAGTCGCTTTTATGCCACTTTCTGTGACTTGAACACATTGAGTGTGCGTTGCGTTTAGGCTCATTGTTCTCCATCCAGCGTAAGGAAAGCTTCTCGGAATGTTCTGGATTATCTCTATAGCGTCACGAAGGGTGTATCACTCTTTCCAAAAAGTGAACGAGATTTTTTTAAACAATTGGATATTTAGGGATTTTTGGGAATTATTTTTTGAGAAGAAAATATTTTTGCCAATTGATGTACGAGATTTTTTGGGGGTGATATGCCCCTCGGTGGAACACATGTGCAAACGAAAGTAAAGAAAACCAAAATGAAAGAATTTCTACTCATCTTTTTATTGCAATAGACCATTTAGCTATTCTAAAATAGAATCTGAATCGAACGATATTTTATACATTTTGTAGAATTTTCGAATGTGAACAAAAGTGATCCAGACAATCGCTCGATCCAGACTCTTTCGTAGAATAGCTAAAAGGTCTATTAGTTCTTCTGTGACTGACCCTGATCCGGTTTACATTGATACATATACATTTGCTCCTGTTTTAGGGCATTGGCAAGAATTGGAAATGTATATTATAAACAAGAAAATTACACCGAAGCTCTCAGCTATTACGACAAATCACTCTCAGAACATAGAGCACCTGATGTTCTAAAACGTACTCAACAGGTATGAATGAAAGTCGCGTTGTATCTTTGCAAGTAATCCACAAAAACTTTAACACAAAAGCGTTCCTCGTTTATAAGCAAGTCAGGCCTCATTAATGTCCCCGAGCTCCGCTTGCAGGCACAGAATATAATTACACGTTACTTGCTGGCGTACCTTTACTGTACTCAGAGTGCTTTGATTGCAGGCACATTGTTCCCATCCATTTTCTCGCAGGCACAGAATAGTTTTAATGAGGCCTAGCAGTGTTTGATTTGAATAAAGCCTGTCCCAATTTTGATTGCTTTGATTGCAAAGAGATAGAAACGCTTTTGTCTCTGGGTGGTTTATATGTGAAACTGAAATTTCATGTTAGTCCTGACTCCTAAGAAAAATATCACGTCTCTTTCTCGCAAAATTTTACAAAGTTGTAAGCCTTTTAAAAGAGAATCTAGCGTTGTACTGCCAAAGCTTGTGCAAGGTCCAATGCATAATAGTTGACATTTCTCACTCATTCCTTTTCTAATCTTGGAGACATTTTCTGCAGCCTTCAGTCTTGAAATCTTCGGATCGACTTCCGTAAGACGTTGGTCGTACAACTGAAAGACAGTTAGAATTTGATTTTTGACTAAATTGGATTGTATTCTAGGGTAAATATGTTTACAATTGAAAATGTAATTGGTCAAAAGTAGGTAATGAATTTTCAGAAATAATCAGGAAGTTCTTTTTGATGAGATTTGTTGAAAAATTAAACTTAGTAGCTGGCAGAAGATGGTATCGCATAAAAATTAAAAGATGGAAATTGATTTGTGGCTGATCGAATCGAAACCTTTTCTTTAGATTCAAAAATTGCTGAAGGAAAAAGAGAGAGTGGCATATTTAGATAAAGACAAAGCTGAAGAAGAGAGAATCAAAGGAAATGAAGCATTTTCGAAAGGTAATCAACAATGAATATGGAAACATGAAGCATCTCGTGATCCTATTTCTTATCAAATGAACAGTAAATTGTTTATTATTGTACCAGATGCGTCAAAAAATTGTCCACTTCGAAAATTCGTAATACCTGAAATACCTAATGGATACGGATTTTTTTAAACTTTTACATGCTAAAGATTGTAACATCGTTGTTGCGAAAAGCTTGTTTATACCTGGATACTTGTTAAAGTCTGTCTCAAATTAGATGTCAGGTGAGATTTGCAATAACGCAGAATTACTCATGCAAAACACTTTAATTGTTGTTATTTGCATACATTTTCACCTGGCGTCTAATGTGAGACAGACTTTAGTAATGGCTGAACTTTCTCCTGATGAAGGCTCGAACGTCGAATTACTTAACATCCACTTCGTCTTTTCCCTCCGTTCTCATTTATTTGTTATGATCTCTTATTCAGGAAAGTTTCCAGACGCATTAAAACATTATACGGAGTCAATTCAACGTAACCCCGAAGATGCCAGGGTATACAGTAACAGAGCAGCTTGTTATATGAAATTAGCAGAGTTCAGAATGGCTATAAAGGTAAGCTCGTTCGTCTTGTCTGCTTTTAGCGTTTACGTACGTTACCAAGGGCAGTTTAAAAGGTGTTGTGAAGTTTTATGTTAACTCATCATTTTTGCTTGAATTCAAATATAAAACCATACATTAGTTAACAATTGGAAAATAGGACAACTGCTGCTAGTTTGGTAATCATTTATTTATGTTTCTGGTAATCATTTATTTATGATTCTTTCAGGATTGCGACGAATGCGTGAGACTGAACCCCGATTTCGGTAATTTTCATTATTTTTTCATTTATAATGTTCATCTTATTTGCAAGTATGGTACATCAAAGACTTTCGAGTCGAATTATCTGACTTATTGATTGTTCTGTTAAGTTTTCTTCCAAATTTCCAAATCGCATTCTTTATTGTTTTTAAGTTCGCACGTCGTACAAAGGCTAACATGGATATGAAAATAATGATTTCATTACGTCAACTTCAGTAAAAAGAGTTATGAACTATATTGCTAATTGCTTTTCCTAGAATGTGCGAAAAGGTATAGGAGTATCGAATGAATTTCATACAGTACCCAGCTCAAACATTTTCTTTTCCTCTCCCCATAGATGAGCCGAAATTCCGTCTCTTAAACTCACAGAAACAAATTGGTCTGCACGAAAGTTCCTTTCTCTGATGTTTAATTTAAACAAGTAGACTAGTCAAATTTCTACAAAAAGTAGAAATAGATCATTTTGCAAAATAGTCATTAAGGTCCAAAGTTCTTAACGAAATATTTTATGTTGTATTTAGTAACAGCCTTTTTAAAACTAATCTATTTCATCCCATTCCCCGTAGCAGTAAAGTGATTTTAAGATAACGAATTGGACCTTTTCCCATGTTATAACTGAATTCTTCCTGCTTTTTCAGTGAAAGGATATCTACGAAAGGCAGCAGCTCTGCTGGCAGTAAAAGAAAATAGAAAAGCTCAGGAAGCGTACCAAAAAGCACTCGATCTCGATCCAAATTGTCAAGTAAGTATCGCCTTGTCGTATTTGAAAGGACATGTTGGTTATTTGTACAACTGGTCCATGAAGCAACTTGATCATCTTCTATTTATATATTTGCAAGCATTTGTTATTTTTCTGCCGTCATGCAACTGATGGAGCTATTTTTTCGACTGGTATTATTTTATAAATTATTCATAAAAAACATGGTTATTACTTACTAAGGCTGGTCTGCACTTTAGCGGACCAGCTTTCAATATCGGCAAGTTATGTGTCATGGGGTAAGGGTTAGGGTCAGGGTTTGGTTTTGGAAAGGGGTTTTAAGGATAAGTAAGGGTTAGTTAAGGCTAGTTAGGGTAAGTTAGGTTTAGTTAGGGTAAGTTAGAGTCAGTTAGGGTTAGTAGGGTATTTGGTCAAATGCGTTCCCGAGAGATATGACATAAAGCTGGTCCGCTAAAATGCAGTCGTCCTTGTTGATGATATAAAATGCTAAATGCAGAAAAAACTAATATCATGCTTAAATTAATGCAAAGCAATCATGACATAAAATCAATAGTAAAACTAAGTAAGATACAGCAATCATTCGCATTTCAGGATGTTGAATCTTCCATCGTTGCTCTTTTTCGTATGACGTGGCTATTATCGTGCCCCCTCACCCAGGAGCGTCAAATGGGAGCGTCAAATGGATTTGCTGTGAAAATTGAATAGAAAATGATAGAATATCTTTTCAATTTATCTGACATGGTTGTGGATCAGCGTATAGTGATCAGTGTACATGTTAGGTTTTGTTAAAATATCTAAGTATCTAAAAACCCATCCATTCGGACTAAGTCTTCACAATCAATGAAGATTCTGCGTTTTTTGCTAATGGTACTAAACTTTTACTGAACTGGATTGTATTTTGATCGTTTGCTTCCTCCCCCGTTTTTTTATTGATTTTCAACAGAAAATCATCTTGTTGTCCTTTATAGAGGACTGATCACTTGTCAATGGGAATAGAAACTTATAATGAATGTTATAATCAAGTCTTTCCAGTTCCTCATTTTAGCAGTGCAAAGGTTGAGTGCGAAGGTTGATAAATCCACTCAAAGGCTTCTAACTCTCTATGATACAGCCATTTCTAAAACTCCTTTGAATGGGACTGTCGTACCATGGTGAAATTTCTCATTTGTTATGACATAATCTTTTTGGGAGCTTCATGAAATGCAGCTATCATAGGAGGTAGAACTCTCTTGTACCTTTGAGTCTTTTAACTTTCGCAGATGAATTTGCTGATCAGACAAGAACATGACCAATTACAATGTCATGCTTCCTCACGTTTCAGCACACAATATTTATATTTAACGCACAATCTAAGCTGTGCTTATTGTCAGACCTTCGTAAGGGCGTCAAAGATGATGTGGTTGATAGGGGGAAAAGGATGGTTCATTCTCCAAGGGAATGCAAATTGAACATTGAATCCTGCAAACGAATTAACTGGAATTGGAATTATTATTAACCAACAACCAACTAGAATTGTCAATTATTATGTTTTAATCAATTGGAAATGTCTCATCAAATTTGAAAATGGTTCACTGAATTTGTCATCTTGGTCAATGGTCCTAAGCATGATTTTCGTTGCATTCCTTCTCGTCGAATTAACTAGACTCTTTTGATAGCATAAAAACCTAGTTATATTTTACAATTATATGAAATTTGGTAGAACTTTAGTAAGATAATTAGAATTTAGAAGAGCCCTGATTTGTAAATAAAGATACATAAAAGGAATTGATCACAAAGAAACCTCTTTCTGCAGAATCATTTCTCGACCGTCCTGGATGATCCATCGTATATTCCTCGCGCATATGATTAAATATAAAATCGTGTTGTGCTAACCTGCCGTCTTCCCTCTCATAAGCAGATTGAGATTGATATATTTTACAATTGTATGACATTTGGTAGAGCTTTAGTAAGATAATTAGAATTTAGAAGAGCCCTGATTTGTAAATAAAGATACATAAAAGGAATTGATCACAAAGAAACCTTTCTGCAGAATCATTTCTCGACCGTCCTGGATGATCCATCGTATATTCCTCGCGCATATGATTAAATATAAAATCGTGTTGTGCTAACCTGCCGTCTTCCCTCTCATAAGCAGATTGATATGTGTTCAATACAAGGCAGATAAGCTGCTGCACCCTTGTGCCCAATTCAATACACATCTTTTCGTTTCAATTGTTGTCTATTAATTCCTTGCATGACTAAAATCGAGTTGAATTCAATTGAATTTTTCTTGAGGTTTTCATTCACATACATTGCTATTTTCAAACGAGGTATTTATCTTCAGTACCTACCTATAAATACCTACCTATGAATATCTTCAGTACCTACCCTATTTCATGGTACTTCGATCTTTTATTTATTATACTGTTGTTAGATAGCAGATAACTCTAAACTAAATTTTGTATATTATTTTAGGAAGCGAAGGAGGGTTTGTACAAAAGCACTTCAGAACGTTTCAGTGCTGATCCAGAACAGAGGCGGAAAGAAGCGATGAGCGATCCGGAAGTTCAGGTAATCTTACACTGTTAATGCTGTGCGTATTTTTGTGTCTGATGGTATAGAAGGGAAGAAGATCGATACAGAACTGTGACGTAAAGTCAATCTGATGATACTCAGTAACATTTTTTACTAATCACTTTTCAATGGGCATAAAACCTTAAAATGAAATTTATAATCAAGTCTTTCCAGTTCCTCGTTTTAGCGGTGCAAAGGCTGAGTGCGAAGGTTGATAAATCCACTCAAAGGCTTCTAACTCTCTATGATACAGCCATTTCTGAAACTCCTTTGAATGGGACTGTCATACCATGGAGAAATTTCTCATTTGTTATGACATAATCTTTTTGGGAGCTTCATGAAATGCAGCTATCATAGCAGGTAGAACTCTCACGTATCTTTGAGTCTTTTAACTTTCGCAGATAAACTTGCTGATCAGACAAGAACATGACCAATTACAATGTCATGCTTCCTCACGTTTCAGCACACAATATTTATATTTAACGTAAAATCTTAGCTGTGCTTATTTTCAGACCTTCATTACACTGACCAAATCCACCCATCAACCAATATTTAACAGCTTCTATTGTAGGCCTTACATTGAATAGTTGAAATTATCCAAGTGTCCTTTCGACTTTGCAGGATATTATGAAGGATCCAGCGATGCGAATGATCTTGGAACAGATGCAAGAAGACCCTAAAGCAGCGTCAGAGTAAGTATACGAATTTATTTTAGATAACTGGACTTTCGCTATGGAGTTCCTAATTTTTTGGTCAATTTTACTTGAGAATGTTTGTCAAGATCTTCGCAAGCGTCCATTTCTCTCAAGTAAAAGAGAAAGTCAATTTCAACATAAAAATCTTTTCTTGGATAAGTGACAAGATAGGACAGGCTTTAACTCGTTCATTACCCCCTGTGAAACAATTAAAGAAATCGTGAGGAAAAATCAAGGAAAAGACTCGCTAAATATGTATCACAAAACTGTTTTTGTCTGCGACAAACTTTTTCCCGGGACAGTTATTTGTGCTTTGTATCAATTTTAAGTTCCAAACCTTTCTCTTTTAGGCATCTACGAAACCCAGCTGTCGCTCAAAAGATCCAGAAATTGATGGAAGCAGGAATTTTATCAATGAGATAATGGCAAAATAGCTTTTCGAACAACCTCGATCACAAAATGACTTACGGAACGTTCCTTCTGTATGTTGTTGTTGTTGTTGCCGTGACCTCTTCACAGCTGAAGTCTACACTGCTTTAAAATTGCAAAGTGGAATTATGGAACTGAAGGCTTTACACAATGTTAAAAAATCAATTTCAAGTCTCAAGCGCAATTGTAATGATGATGATCCCGAATTTACTTGTTTTTGTGTTTACTTTTTCTCTAAAAAGCGTTGAGTGAATTTTAGGTGGTACCCCAGTCACCCCTGTTATGAGCCCCATCTAGATATAAGCATGGGTCAGAAGCCCATGCCATTTTTACCCGATTTGAAGCCCATTGGCCTATTGCTTTCAAAGCTCTAGTATTTGATAACAATTTTTCCGAATTTTGACATCTATATGTAATGCAAAGATAACAAAACAAGTCAAATTTCGACACCTTCGATGAATATTCAATTTCTTGTTTCAAGCCCCTTTTGCTAATAAGCAAGGTAGTATGGTAGATTAAACGCAGAGGTCAAAAGGGCTACTCTGTCAGGCTGACGATAACCATCGAATGAAGCATAGTCATTCATAAGCGGGGATGGCTTAATGGTAGCGCGCTCGACAACCAATCTGAGAGTTGGTGGTTCGAGTCCCCGCCCTGTCGAACCTGCTACGTAGAGTGAGGAGAGTCGCCAACTCTCTGTAATTCCAGGCTAAAGGAATCGCGAGGTGTGGTCACATAAAGAGGAAGGACCAGGACACTGCTTCGATAAGCTTAGCTTCTCAGTGTCCTAAAACTACCTTCGGATGCTAGGTAGCAATATAGAACAAAACAAAAAATACCTCGCAGACGTTTCGCTGAAGACAAATGTACTATTTTGCTTAAAGTAAATGAACGGAGATATAGCGATCTAGTCTAAACATAGCACAAAAGAACGGCACGCGCCACTTATGTTCCTATTGTTTTCATCGATCGAAAACATCAAATACAATAGGTTCTATTTAGATGGACCCAGTCCCCTTAGCTAAGTTGCCTTTTAACTCCGTTGATTTACTTTAATAGTAGCATAATAGACTATAACGCTAAAGATGGCGGCCGCGCAAAGCATGCTGGTAAAAAGCTCCCTGACGACCACCTAACAACATGAACATTTTGGTCTGCCGTTTCGACTAGCTAGCTGTGATAAAGTTTCGATAAGTAGTCAATGTAAGCAAACAGAAAAATTTTGTAATTCGAACGCGAATCT